>JASSUY010035502.1:0-20344 GCA_032466535.1 Forpus xanthops
AGGCTGCTATGAGGTCTCCACGCAGCCTTCTCTTCTCCAGGCTGAACAGCCCCAACTTTCTCATCCTATCTTCACACGGGAGGTGCTCCAGTCCCCTGATCGTCCTCGCAGCCCTCCTGTGGAGTTCACATCTCTGTATTTGCTGACTTCATCAGCAACATCACTGGGTATACTAAAAGTCAGTACTTTCATGGTGCTTTAATACTGCAACACCAAGATGAACAGCAGCCTAGAGCAGCTTCAGTTATAACTATAGCAATAATTAACTTATTCATGTTGCAAGCTCTATTCTTTTAGCCTCCTTTTAGAAACAAATGTTTGTATTATCTTGAAGTTATCTTTTTTTAACCTGAGTGATGAGAATTATTCACAATTTTCCAAATTAAATCTCTCTAATGCCTTATATAAAATGACATTGAAACTTTCTTTCGCAGTTCCACTGGAAATTTCTTGCCTGACATACATCTTGGGGTTTCATTCACTTTGTTTCCTGACTGTATCAGATTTATGGCTCACATTAAGTCAAGAATTGCAGTTGTCTCTTCCTCCTTCTGTCATTTCCAAATAATAACTGCCTGGCTTCCGTCATCTATGTTTGTATTTAAATAGTTATAGGCTTCATACAAGAATTATTAAATGAGATTCTCTAGCTTGTTGTTAAATGGAGAAATCCATTTATGGCTTTCTCATGCCTCCAGGCTTGAAAACCTAATTTTACAAACCAATATAACTCAGGGCAATAGTCAATTTCTAACAAAAATGATCAGAAGGTGACTTCCCTTGATCAAATTATTCCATAATTAGCCCCTGCAATGTTCCTTTGCCCCTTTGCTAAAGCATTTAATTTAGCGTTTTCAGAGTCACAATACTGGATTAACATTGATAAGAGTAACACTTGCACTTGCTGGAGTGTCTTGCTCATGACACAGGATAGCTTGTATTTGTATGCTTCTGCAGCAAATAAGTAAACACTGAGGCAGATTATAAAATAGACTTCCACTTAGGAACTTAATCATTTAAAGTAACATCTTTGTTATTGTGTTAGTCACATCCTTCACAAAACAAGGACTATGAAATCCACTGTATTTTTCACGCTGATGTGATCCAGGCTTAGTTTCTTTCCAGTTTTTATTTAGTTTGGAGCCATTATGCTATCAGCTATATGTACTTATGATTATTTTTCAGATGTGCTCTCTTGTGTTTCCTTACATGATCCTGTTTCTCACTGGCTCATCTCTAATTCTTTTCCCTGGCTTTCATGGTTGAACTCTTTCTTTCATCTCTCATGGTTCTATTTGCAAATAACAGGTCTAGTTCTTAGATCTGGTTTTGTACTTCTGTCACAGAGCAGGATCTTCTCACTAATTACATTCACTGTTCTGCAACTTTAGTCTTAGTTTTGTTTTGAATTGTCTAACTTAGTTACGTAACAAAACCCTTTTAACTTTAAATTCATAATCATCTTCTGGTATTTGCTTTGAGAAAGCACCGCTACGCTGTTGTACATCTTACAGGAATGTACATGAAGCCTTCAAGGTTTGACATTTCAGAAACCTTGGGAAGACATCTCGCATCTCATTCCACTTCCCCTGCTCACCTTCAAAAGAAACCCCTAAGACTTGCTGTTCTATGCAATGGAAAAATTAGACCAATAAAACTACTAGATTTGGTCTTCATTAATTTAACATCTAACTTCATATCTGATTTCTGAGCCCCAGCACTGTAAGAAAGGGAGCAATAGAAGAGCCACAGTAAGCTCCTACGTAATTAATTTGTGGTCTTTTGGATAGAACTTTACCAAAGTCACTTAACATTTTGATTTAATGCGACTTTTTCTCCCTAATTTTTATTACTTATTTCCTTAGCAGGTCAATTACCACTGATACCCTATGGCACGCTGGGAACTGGGCCACTGAATTATAGACATGTGCCTAGCTGGACTCACTCTTTTGCATCTCAAAATCAGAGGAAGACAAACAAGACAGCCCCTTAACTCATCACCAAACTCAAACGTATCTTCTACCTGGAACACACCAATAGCTATTCTAGATATCAGCTCTGGGGCTTTAAGGTATAAAAAGCAAGCTTGTTTATGACTGAAATGGCTGTTTCAATTCTACGGTTTTTCCTGCCAGCTTTCCCATCAGTAAGAAGAGCAGTACCCTGCCTCTGTGTTACATGGTTAATATAAAACAGGAAAAACAGTTGCAGGTGAGGACTGGTCTGCAAATCTATCACATCATTTTACAGGCCCGTTTCACTGTTTGACACTGCTCATCTCTAACAATAGTCATCATATCCTCAATAAAACCATACTCAAGCACCCTCCTTGTCAGATGCAGCAGCTGCTGAGGGCATTGCACATTCAAGGAGCTTAGTGTTTCCAATTTCAAGTGGAAGACAGTGAAGTCTCTAAATGTCTCCTGTAATCAAATATTCCAAAGGCAGCAAGAACAGAAGAAAAACTTTAGCTCTGGAATATCAAAGACAATTAGATGGAAAAATACCTGACTCCTCTCAAAATTGCTGCTCTGACAAAAGAATGTGGAACACCATTTTCTACTTCTCTATAGGTAGATGACCTCTTTATTTTTACCCGTTGCTCCATTAGACAGCTTTGCTTTTTCTGATTCTAACCCTCAGCAAAGAGTTCTGCAGACTCTGCTAATTGTTGCAAAAAAAAATATTTACGGCACTGCGAATTATTTCTGGATCATTGCAATTACCTGTCACTATGAGTAAAGCCATTACCTGGAAGTACTTTTCGTGGAACAAAGCAGTTCTCTATCATTATGGTCTTGTACGAGGAAAGAAATTCAGTGAATTTGCTGAGAACATTCTTAAAGCTGTTGTTCTAAAACTTGTACAGAGAAATTCTGTAGGAAAAAGAGCATCTCTCCACTGTTACATGCCTTCAAAATCATCAGATGCTATGGGGTATGTGCAGCGTGGATCACTTCATGAGTACCAAACAATTATGGGAAATGTTGCTGACACATCCCCCACCAAGATTTAATAGGGCAGATTTGTCTATAAATAACGTGCTAAAGTTTGTCACAAAAATTATAATTATTTCCATTGGCAATCACTCTCTCTTCTTTCCTTTACCCCTTCTCTCCTCTTTATGTAATATATAAAAATAGATATACACCCAGAGATGACATCCTGCTATACATGGAATACACATGTCACCAGTCTTTGAAGATAAATGCATGAAGTGCCAGCTAGATGTAGCAGAATAATGAGATGTGCACTGCTCAAAGTTTCTTTCTGATGCAGAAAACGAAAAATAAAAGGATGCATGTGAAAATCACTTGAGATAACTAAGACAGATAGACTAGATGTTACTGACAGGATAAGCAGCCAAAATCATACTGCTAAGATTTGGTGTGTTACTTTTCTAAAACATAGAGAAGAAACAGGGAGACACAGAACTGACACAAGAAAGCCTGTCACAGCGATGTCTGTGCAGCTCTGTGCTTCCTGGGACCATTTGTAGGCTGGAACTCAAAGCTGGACTTAGAAGAGCAAGTTAGATGTACTATGATGGAGAGATAAGCTAAGTAATCAGTAATATTTTTCTCATTACAGTATTATAACATGATTCTGAAAATATTTATTACCTATATTATACAGTAGCATAGGAAGAACAAAGTGATAAATATGACTGCTCAAAGAAGTAGCGCATTTGGTATACATGGGCAGAATCAAGTCCGTCCTTAGGTTATATGAAATATTTACAGGACAGAAGTCTCTGAATTCCATTTTGAAGTTGCAATAAAGGACGCCAGTTCCAGAGGGAACTTCTTGAAGAAAAAGGAGATAATTCTCAGAACACAAGAATGGTTATATTTTTGAGATAAATATTTTAAAATAAAATTCCTGAATTGTATGACTGCATTTTGAGAACAATTTTTAGCATTTACACATTTCTAATGAGTTTGCTCTTATATAAGACTGACCCAATAAAGAATATTTTATACATTTAATTTCTTATTTGCAAAATAAGAGAAACCAAAATTACAAATAAAATTAAGAAAAAAAAACCTTGAACTAAACAATTAATTTCTCTTTCTCATCTCCCTGCCATCCTTGCATCACCACACTCTAAAAATCCTGATGGTAATTTTCATTAACAGCTCAAAACAACATTTTACTCTGTAGAAAAATGTTTATTAAATGCATTGAATCAGTCAAATGCATTTCATCAGGGCAACAGTAAAAAGAAAAAAGTTTCATGATAATGTCACTCGGTATTATGCAGCAGATCATCACAGAGCATATGTACTTTCACATCCCACACAAACTCTTTAATTTTACTGATAGACTGTAACTAGACAGAACTCAAATTACATTCTTTTCTTCAGACAGTATTTTGTCAGGTTTTGTGTTTTTCTCATTATCGTCTTTCTGACTGTAGATTTTGACAAATCTTACCTAAGTGTTTGAAACAAACTTTGTGGCAGCCCCTTTTTCTCAGGAGTTAAAACTCCTAAACCTGGTCCTACAGTTGAAATCTTCAATTCATTTCCTGCTCTCTTTTACAGCACAGTTACTCATGGTTTATTTTTATCATCTATTATTTACAAAGCACCATGTGTTCCTCATTCTTCACAAAGCAGCAAATGTTCCAGGTCCCTGCCCAGAAAATCTTACAAGTTATGATGAAAAGGATGTAAGCTTTTCTGCTTTGAAACCTTCTTGAATTTTACATAACAGAACAACCAGCAGAAATGTTAACAGATCATCCCAATTCACTGCTGGTCAAACAAGAACAAAAATAAGCCCAAGAGAATAATGAGGCTTTACTTGTAACTGTAAAGCTCTGTTTCCTTTCCATGTTTTCCATTCTATTATTTCAGCACAGTGGAGATGATGTTTACACCACAATTTGGTACACATCTGTAATATGTGTTTAGATGCTGATCTGTCCTTATAGCTGTTCAGTGAAATCTGAATAAAACAGTTGAATAGCGACTATGACACAAAACTGTCCAGCAGATCATGATGTCTGATTACTCCTGCTCTTTTAAGGTGAAATTCACCAGCATACACTGGATATCTGGTTTAAAGGAACAATAGATCTGTAAATACAGATCTACAACACAACTCATCCAATCCATGTCTGAGTGCCAGAGACATGTCATTAAGTTCTAGTCAATGACCTATTTTTCTAATCTCTGATACTCCAACAACTGAACTCTGATTTTTCATCATTGATGAACAGTTCATTCTTTGACAACAGAAGTTAAAACCATTACCAGGTTTCTAATTGTCTTGTCCTTTGTGTAAGCACTTCATGTTTTCAATAAGCTTGAATTATTTCTCATTGTTGAGAAAACACAATGTGCTTGAAGTTCCAAACATTAAACAAATGATTCTTCATAAATACTGTTTCAGCATGATAAGCAGACCAACTGCTTTTTATCAGACCAACTAGAACAGCTATAAAAAGTCGAGGCGCTTTAAGGTATGCAAACCTTTCTTTAGGTCTGAAATAGCAGTTAATTTTGAAGCTGAATGCAAGTCATGAACAAGTTACTTTGGCACATATAAGGCCTTCTGTGAGAGGTACCATGCAAGAGTTACTAGCACAAGGGAAAGTTCCTAATCAACCTCTATAAACCATTTCCAGATAACATGCAACTGTGTCCTTTTTTCTTTCCAAAGAAAGAATTAATCTTCTCTCTAAAACAACTAGCTATGACCCCCATGATCTCTTCATACCAGTTGTTAAGTTGCACATTACTACATGAGGCCACATCACTGACTTACATAACCACATTAATGTATTTTCTCTCCAACACAGAGTATATGTATTTCAATATCAGCTTTGCTTTGTGACTGCAGCAGCACCTTGTAGCAGAGTCACTTGAGGATGTGAATTTTCTGCAGCATGGATTAAAAACCCCAAACCAAACAAAACAAGAAACAGTTCAACTATGCGAAGAAATTAACTTTGTGACAGTGTTTTGGCTACAAAGGAAGTCCAAGGCCACACAGCAACCTTAGAGAAAAAAGTACTGTTCTGGAACTGAAGAAAATAAAGGTCTCTTCTCAGTTCTATTCTTGCCTTTGCAGTTAAGATTTAAAATGGTGAGGGAAATGCAAGGTGGTGATGGAATAAATATAACTGACTTAACTTGAAGCTAAATTCAGCTCTTTAACCCTCTGTTAGGTTCCTGACTTAACCAAGAAAAATAACTTTGGTTTGAGGCAAGGTGTATTTCTTCTGCCAGTGCTTAAGCTTTGTATCTGTGAGCATAACAAAGCAGAAAAAAAATTGGAAAAAAAAGTCCTGAAGAGGTAACAACCCAGATTCAGTATCTCATGTGTTTAAAGTAACCAGGAAACAGCTAATCATCTTCCATTTCTAGTGACAGCTCAGTTCCTACATGATGGCCAAGTGAGAATTGCTTGTAATTACTGATTGCAGGAAATGATTACTCACTTCCCTAGACTAAAAAAACTTTGGCTTCAGCCATACCTAAGGTGTTTAGGTATTTCTGGGCTAATATAAATACTCTTCTGACTGTTTGGAAATTGAAAATTGTATTTTGAGAAAGCTGGTTTACTTAAATGACAAATGATCTTGCATTTCACAGAGAAGACTTCAAAGCTGGACTTGTCAGTACTTCAAAGTTTCCTAAGTCATTTAACTTTCCTCTGAGATTCAGTACATTCCACTGTCAAATGAAGATGGTAACTCACATCATCACGATATTTCAAGTCCAAATTCATTAAAATTATGAATTATTTTCCAGTGCTTAGTAGAAAATATTACAGAAATTGAAAGCATTTTTACTATACTAATGAGCTGAAGAGTGAGATATTTACAGAACTGTTTGCCACTCGTTGGAGGGATTACACGTGGTTTCAAGTTGTAAATAATAAAAAAAAAATCAATTCTAAATAGATATTATTTTATTTGTTGCAACTGAAATATATATAAAAAATACTGAATGCACAGCTCCCAAACCCCTTGGCTGAGCTGGCCTTAGCTCCTCATAGTTACATCTGAAATTATATAGCCATACTGGAAAGGAGTAACTCATATGTTGCCTTTTGTCCTAAGAAAGTACTGTGAAAATAAACATGTGGTTATACTTAGGAATCATGACTAGAGCTTCATAGCTTGACAGCTCACAATAATTGCTCCACAGGTTAGAGCAGAAATTAAGGATAAGCAGGGGAGGCAGCAGGAGTGCTGAGTGCATGGGAAGGAGCTGGAATTAAGGTAGGCAGAACACAATTGTTTTAATTGGAATTTAGACAAGACAGCAGAGCTAACATGCCAGTAATGTAAGAAAACTGAGATGAAGGTACAGTAGATATTTTGATTGCTATTACTTCGCAGTTCTTGCAGGGTGATAGCACAATCTGTTACCATAAAAAGAATTGTGAAGTTTTAATTGAACATATTAAAGTCTCTTTATCCATCACTGGAGTGATGGATTCAGTATTACACAGTCTAAGCGCATTTTCTGAACCCTTAATGGAAACATCATTCAGGTTTTCAACCAAAGTTTACACAAACAGTGCTTAATCAGCAATTTGCTTGCTTTGATTTACGAAGAGGTACCCAGACTGGAACATCAGCATCCCAAATCAGCTGTTGGAAGGATTTACAGCACACTAGAGACACCCTGTGTGTAACAATGAGCACATACACACTAAGCAAGGTTTCCTTAGCAAACAGGAACAACAGATGAGTAATGATGCAGATTCAGTTGGAAATCACTCCATATTTCAGAGCAAGACAAGAGCTTTCAGAACTTGCAAGGTAGAGAGAGAAAGACAGCACTTTTCTCCAAAGTGTCTCCAACTATGTGTTTGGTTACAGGACAAAGCAGAATGATATGCAGTAGTCCAAACAAAATGGGTAAAAGGAAATGCATTAAAAAATTAAGTTGCTGTCTCTTCCTTGGACCTATCAGGTAGGTTTTTTGCCAAAGTACAAATTCTTTAGATGCCCTCCAGCTTCCAAACGTCAGCAATGATTTTTTGTGCTTCATCAGCCAGACACTTCCCAAGTTAATTATTTTGCCATGAACTTCTCTAACCAAACCTCCCAGCACACACTGCACATTCCTCCTTGTCCCATAAATCAGGGACCTCACATACTACCTGTATTCTTCCTCATATCTTAGCAAATGCATATGTCTACTACACATAATATCTTAATCACTAGCACTTTCTGGAGAAAAGTTTCAACATCTGCTGTATCTTAATTATAGCATCTCAAGGGACACCAGCTGACTTCCCATTAGTTAGCAAAGCCTTTCCTATTAGGAATTCTTTAGAGGCCAAATCATTCATCTTAATATTGCCACAACACAGCAGGTGAAATATTCCAGTGCAGCAAAGAAGCAAAGATCTATTTACCTTCCAGGCCCTTCATGTAACATTTACTTACTAAGCCTACAAGAGAGAAGGTAAACACCCCTCTACAAAAACATGAATTCCACTTTGAAAGTGGTGGAGTCATTCAGTAAAGAGCAGGCCTTTGTCACAACTCTGCTGTCATGAAGCTATGAGAATTTACCCCCTGCTGAGGATCCACTCCATGATTTTGCAGCTTTTATTGTTGTGTATGTATTGCAGTAGTGAAAGGCTGTCTATCATGATGAAATTGTAACACAATGATTTGTTTGTGTTTATAACTCTGGTTTTATATGTGACTGTTACTCATAACTTTTGTTTTTCTAACCGCATCTGCTCTTGCTCTTTTCTGAATCTGATATCCCCCATTAAGATGAATCTTCAGTAACAGCCTTTATCACTCTCTACTGGTGCTGGAACACATGCAGCTCATTACATGCAAACACCTCTGCCCCAGTTTGCAACCAAGAAAACAGAAGTAGGGAGACTGTGTTAGTGGAAGTTTTAAAGAGAAACAGTGCTAAGACAAGATTAGATTATGTAAATTCCTGCTCTAACTCCTGTGTCTACCTGACTAGATAACATTCCCTGACAAAGTGAGGAAGTGTTTCTTTTTGAAAATGATGCAAAGACACCATTACCAAGAATTCAAGAATTCACAAAAAATGAATATTGAAAACCTGTAATGTAACAACAGCCAGGAATAAGACTTTTTGAAGTGTTGTCTTTCAAAGCTTTATATTTATGCTTTACTCAGTTCACAACTCCACAGAATCACCTTTATATAGCTGTCTGTAATGAGAAGGGACATTTTTGGGAATGAGAATTCCAAAAGCACCATGGGATCTCTGACTGCAAATCCCATGTCTTTCTGTGAGAAACTCACGTTTGCTTTGAAAATCACCTCTTCTGAATTCAATGTGGGTTTTACTCCGTTTTTGCCAACAAGAACAGAATTAGTCAAACTGGTCCAAAGCCAAAGGAGAAATATTTTTCCTGCCCCCCTATTAGATGCCTATGTTATCATATGGAGATGAAAAAAATCCTAAAATAAAATTGGTTTACCTGACACTGACAAACTAGAAGCCAGCTCTCAGAATCAGTTTATCAAAAGAGAGAATCCAGAGCTCAGCCATGCACTTTAATTACTTGTTTCACAAGTATGAAAAGAGACATTTCTTATACAGGCATAAGGCATAATTGATTACTCTTGTCCTATTTCAGCCTGTTAAACCAATGGCTGCTGCCGATAATCTAGATCACAAGATGTGCAATTCTTTAAAGAAGTATAAAATCTACAGTGGCCTTTCATTCTATGTCAAGGACCTCAGTCACTTTTGTTACTATCAGTACATCCCAAAATTTAAGATAGCTATTTTGATACAACCTAGAGAAAAGATAAAATGCATTTTTCCCCTCTGTACAGTCAAAATGAATATCACTGTTATAAATATGTTTTGAACTATTAAATCATGACCCTGAAACACAGGTTATTTATGAATGACAGAGAAGCCAAAAGGAAAGATTAAGCAGAATTTGTTTGTAGCTGACTAGTCTTAAACATGAAGTCTTATGTTTAAAAAGTCTCACTATTTAAATATTACTTCCTTGTTATTAATTGTGTCTAGCTATTTTGATAAGAGTAGGAGAAAAGATGAACTGAAGCTGGTATATTACATATATTAACCTAACTTGTGACCCTGCAGCTTTTCCCTCAGCAGGTCTTCCTTGCAGCTCCCCCTCCCAGCCTGTGCTGGAATCAAATGGGGATCCATTCTCTCATCAGCTAGGCAATGTACATACCTCTCTGCATGGTTGCCTTTCTTGCTGTGAAATACTGTAAAATGCAGAGATCATTGTGCTGGGTCTCCACATGACACTACATCAAGCATAAAGAATACCAAATGACTTAAGCAGTGACACTGAATCACTCAGGAACTGGCCCAGTTGGACTGAAAATTGTAAGAGCACTTCTCACATTCAAGCATCCAAACAAGGACATAAGGATGAGCTGGTGGGACAGACACATGTCCAGGATCATGCAAAGTCAGGTGCTTTCTTTTCAGAGGCACATACTTTTTGTATATCAGCACCCAATTCCTGATCTGTGTGACAGGAACGCAGATGTTTCAGACAAAAAATATAAAAATAGAATGGTCATTAATAAAAAAAAAATATTCTTACACGTTGAAACTGAGCATGCATTATGAAAAATCAGCATCTGAAACATGAATTTCTGCTCAGCAAAAAAAAAGTAATGACTTTGAGAACCAGTGCAGCATAGGAAAGCCAAAAGCTATACTGAAAAATGGACATTGAGAGAAGTCCATGTACCATCTAGTATGGGGTGTATGTGGGAAATTAGCCCTGGCTTCCCAGAAGAGCCCTCCCAGAGGGACATCAACTGTCTAGAGGAAAGGAACTGAGGTTTAGGTTGGCCACATGTAGGGTTTCAATGCCACCACACTCACACAACAAAAAGCACAGCTTTGTAACTGTGTCTGTACATGGTACATAGATGGGGGGGGGGGGGGAAGCTTCCTTTAATCTCCCACGCTGAGGAGCATGAAAGTAGGATTCAAACATACACATGTGAAGAAACACATATTTAAGGAATTACAGCCTTTTTCTTTATTTAGTAGGAAGTTAGTAGGAAGTTGTATGGTATGAGGGATAACACTGTACCCTGGGAATCAGTAAGGGCAGGTACTAGCCTAACATCTGTCAGTGTCCTACTAGGTAGTCTTGAGTAAATCAGTTTAGAGATGACAAACCCAGTAATTATAATGGCCAATTTTTTGTTCCTATAACACAAGTATTATTCTACACTAAATCATTTCCTACTTTAAGCAGAATAAATTTTTCAGAAAAAAAACCCCAAGTAATCTTGATATTAAAACCCAGAGAGAGAATCCACAATAATCCTTTTAAAAAAACTTCAATGGTTTATTACCTTTATTACAAAAATGTGCACATAGAGTCTATCAGAGTCTTACTTCCAACTTCCCACCATTTTATTTTTTACAAACTGCTATGTTGAAAAGTTTTCCAGTATCATACTCTGTGCCCCATACAGATATAGGCTGAGATAAATTATCTCTGCTTAAACTAAGTAGGTTCAAGCCCTTGAGTATCTTGCTGCACAGAAGGTCCAACACATTCATCATTCATTAAGTCTTCATCAACTCTGTATTCCTTTTTTTGAAAAGTGAATGTGAATCTTCACATGCACTCAGATATTTAGGAAGTTACCACAGCACTACTGACTTAGCGGTAGCACAATGTGATGAATCCTGTTTGAAATTTCTCACTGGGCCTTTGGCTAATGTGTAACAGTGAAATTCCACTTTCAACCAATTATCTGTCATGACCTCCCAACCACTTGCAAATGTAAGCTAAATTATTTGCTCACATATATGAAAACAAACAAACAAAATAAACAAACAAAAAAACCTCTAAATATATATATATACATGTGTGTACCTGGATTTACCTTCAGTTTTACTGAAGTGTATATGATTTATGGATCACTTCATAAGCTAACTTCATTTCCAAAGTCCCAAATTTTATTCCATCTACATAAATTTACCATTAATCATTTTTTAATATTTTCCACTCATAAAAAGTAGCAGAAAACAGAGCACTGCACAACATATTAGGAATCTTATAAGATAATGATTCCCATTTTGCCTATTAAGATTACCAGATAAACAGTTTTAATTCCTTTTAATATATTGCCCAGTTGAATAAGCATTATTCTTATTTCTTAATCAAAGGTTGTGGGGTAGTATGAAAAATGCCCTAAGAAAGCCCATTACATCAGCACTACAACATTCATCAACTAAAACTCATATATCATAAGAAAGCTATTGAATTAGTCTGATGAGATACATTTTCCATAAACCAATGAGAACTGCCACAAATTACATTATTTCTGATTATTATTTTACTAATAATGTCCCATGTCAGTCTTCCATTATTTTGCTAGGGATTGGCACCAGGCTGAAGGCCTGTAATTACTCAGCTGTGCACTTAAAATTCTGGCACAGTTTTTGCCTTCCCAGTTCCGTATCAATTAATAAAAATCAACATTAACAATCCAGAGACATTCTTAAGCAGCTCCTTGAATACTCCCTGATGAACGTTATTTGAACTGCTGATCATAAAGTGTCTTAACTTGAACAGAAGCTGTTTAAGAACCCCCACAGTTAGCAATAAAATGAAATTACCCAATCCCTACCTCTAACTGCACAAAATGCAGATAACAGCACTTGCTCCCAAAATGCATAAAGATCAGTAGTTTAAAAACAATTTAGAAGAGGAAGGTATTTGAGGTTTTTAACTCCTCTGTATTGCAGTATCCCTCCAGTGATTGAGAAAATTTTTATTTCAACAAATAAATCCTTCCTTCTTTTCTACCAAAGAGGATCTGAGGTACAAATTATTCTTGCATCTTTTTCATGCTGACTACCCAGAATTTATACAGCAACATTACTTTTCACTGCCAGGAAATCCCTTATGTAACTCTGTGGAGTCACACTAAATAGATGCTACACTGAATCCAGTAATTTATCAAGGTTTGTCAAGTGCAACAAATAGTGAAGCAGCTAATATGGCAAGAGGAATATGTCTCATCTATATTGTCAGCAATCACAAGTGGATAAAACCTAATTAAAGAGCAAAAATTTTCACTCTGAGATCTGTAAAGCATTTTTGCACTCAAGAAACAATGATCAGAAGAAAATCCTTGCAAATCTTCCTTTCATTTGTGGGCTAGCATGTTTTAGGTACTGGTACTAGGTAAACGTTTTTAGCAATATTAAACCAATTTTTAAATCAGATTTTCATTAACTCTATAAGCAAGTATTCTATGTAAGTAATCTTTCCTAATTTCAAAGTAAATTTGAGGGGTTTATATTGCACTCACTGATGTAATGGCAATGTAGTGTAGGCATAGCAAAGCTAGCATTAAATCAAAGCCAGCTTGGATACTGACACCCATCTGGCCACATACCCCACAGAGTTTGGTGTAGGTAAATGCTTGGATACTTATGCAGCTTCTAAAACATGTTTTGGAACCCCCAGGGAGCTACATGCTGTTAAACTGTTACTGGTATCTGAAAGACAATCCCTAGATTTAAATTACCTAAGAAGGTCAGCTGTAATCAGAAATCTAACAGACCTAACACCAATGACAGGAAAACACAGGCTTAGAAGTATTTAGGCAAGTCAGTTGTTTTCAGAATAACTAACTACACATGGCCAAATTCACCCTCAGATATGCTGAACACAGACTGAAGCAATCTCAAGCATTAAACAGAACTTGTAAAATGGTACAAACATGGTGCTTAGCATTAATAATAGGGGAAAGGATAGAAAGCTTACTTCTAATTACAGCAGAAATCCTATAACAAGCAAACAAACAATTTAAGTATCTAGAAGCTGACAAGGGGATGAGTAACCAGCAATGCAGGCCGTTGTCTCTGTTAAATGGGTTAGCAGGCATTATACATTGGCAAAAACAGACTAGATATTTTCAGTAAGAACTTTATGATATTGTCATAAACAGCTGAAACATTGTCTAGAAAAAAAAACACTGTTAGATGGCGACTCAACTCTACTCTGAAAACAGTTTTGATGATTCACTGTCAAACTAGAGGGGTTTCCCAAGCGGCATTCCCCAGAACAGTATATAATTTAGAAACTGGATTAATGACTTGGCCAAAATAATAGCATATTTATTAAATTTGCAGGCACCATGAAGGTGGAACAGCCTGTGAGAACAAGGCAAGGATGCAATCAGAATTGAAAAGTCTTGATTAAGTGGAAGAATGGTTTTGGACAAGCAGGATACAAGTCAAAAAGCATATAATAAAACAGAAATACGGCATGTAAAACATATGAAGAATTTGACAGTCTCCTAAACAAGAGCAGACTAAAGTACTTGTCCAGTTTAGGTCACTGCTGAAGTAAACCAGTCTAAGGACAGTAAAGGTAAGAAAGATGATCAAGATCTAGAAAACCCAGCTTCTGTGACAAGGTTTAAGGAACTGTGATTGTTTAGAAAACAGAAAACTGAGGGAAACGCAATAATTTTCTTAAAATGTGTACAAAGCAGCTACGAATGGGAAGGGACTACACCCCTCCGCACATCAGTTTTGGCTAAAGCAGAAACTAAAGAGGGCATAAACTTCAGCAATGCATATTTACGGTCAATAGTAAAAACTTTCAAATAGTAGGATAGTTGAGCATGGGAGCCAAATATCCTTGGCCTTGTGGACTTCCACATTTTGTGACTTTCAATAGAAGGTTGCAGAATCAACCCTAATAGATTAATGTTACACTGCGATCACAGTAACTGCAGTACAGGTGCATGCTTGGAGGTTCTAAATCTTCCCTAGGTCTTTTTTCTACTTAATAAATTAGGGACAGTCAGTTTACACTTATACTTCACTTGCATAGATGAAGGCTTTATCCATGCACTCTGTTTCAGTGGAGTCAGTGAAAAGTTTGCCTTGACTTCAGTAGAAGCATGCCAGGATCCAAATTCAGGAAAACTGAAGAGCATTAGCCATTTGGCCACTGAAATGTAATCAGATGCATAGGGAAAGTGAAGAGACATACTTCTCCTTTCTTTTCTAAATAAGATCCTTTTTTTTTATGAGGCACTTCCAAATGGTAACAGTGTTACTGCACATCAAAAACAGCCTCTCTGCAAACAAGGAATATTTCCTTTGCTAGGAATATATGGCTGGGCAAAAAACAGCAGCTACAGTGGTAACAAATACAACCACACAGGATAAAGGCAGAACAGATCTACTCCTTAGGATCTGATACGGATGACATGTTAACACATAACCATGACTTGCAGCCTCCCTCCAATAGGCCACATTTTGCAGGGCTAGCTGCTGCCAAACTCAATACAAATGCATGTGAAAAGCCCACTTGAAGCCCACTTTTCCCCAGGCAACAATTATTCCACATCTTGTTTCAGATACACCCATGAGTGGCACAGCCTGAAGTAGCAGTAACCTTGCCCCATCATATACCACCACCTGTACAACACACAGGGCTGTGCTAACAGGGGTGCAGCTGGACCTCTTCTGCCTCTGCCTGCTCACAGTGCTTACTTCGAACATAAAATTGGGGTAACAATGTCCATGCTGTAAATAAAGTAGGGTAACAACAATTTTAACTGAAATAGGACTGAGTTGTTTGTAATTATGCTGGCTATACTCTGGAATAGCGTGACATTTTATTTCATTCTGTTGACAAGTTCTAGCCTGGTATTTACTGACAGACATGGAGTTACAGGTGAATAAAACTGCTGCAAATCCAACATAATGAAAAATTAAGCGATTAGTATTCTACTCAGACTATTTACAATCTAATTGCTATTTGTTACTGTGACTGGTGGTTTTTACATTGAGTCTTGTTAATTAATTGTTTTATATGCATCATTAACAAAATTTAGCTTTTCGAAATTAATTTAGGGTTGTATGTTGCTCAAATTTATTATTCATTAAAGTATGTAAAGCACCTCAAACACCTCCTTTACATTCATTCACTAAACACACATAAATCATGTTAGCATATAAAACCAATATGCAAATACACGTAATATAATTAGCACTTTCGTTGACGTGTGCTTGTACAGTTCATACCTTACAACTGTAATTAAAAAAGTATAAAGTGCAATTATAATCTGTCAGAAATAACAATACTATAAATCCTGAATTCTATGTTATTAATAATATTTAAAACTATTAATACATTAACAACAGAATTTAAAATTCACATGTTTTGAACCTCACTTGAGCCTAAGAATAAGCTAGGTTATTTTTGGTAGTTAATTTTTAATCAGCTCCATGTCTTCACAAATTAGGCCAATTATTTCCAGTTAGCAGAAGATATTATTTATGAAAATATTTATTACTATTAACATTTGTAAGGATCTATTTCTTCATAAAATGCAGGTGATAGGCTTAAATGAACCCAAAGAGTTCCCATGTATGTAAATTACTTATCTCCATGGTTACATGAGCTAATACATTTTATATAAGGCATATGCATCAGAACATTAATCTACTATTGAACAAAGCAGCAAATCTGTGTCTATACGACTAAACATATGCTGTTGTTGGATGCTGGCAGTACAATCTGTCGTCACACATGAGAAACACCAAGAAATTCAGAGAGATGTGAGAAGCACAGTAGAGTGATGGATACAACCTGCTGTGCGTGAAGAGGTCCAAGTTCCCCAAAGTGCTCTCTCCAAGTCTTGCTTCTGAAGCTGCAGCAATATAGCACATCACAGGCAATGGCTGTCCCCAATGACACTAATCATCCCCCTCAACTTGAATTTATAACTGTTCCACTGAACGCTTTGCTGTGCACAACCTGCAGCTACAAAACTCATTTTCCTTCAAGTTACCTCTTGCCCATCTTCAGAAAAGCATCCACATTAAGGAAGACCATGTAACTGTAATAATGTATTTCACACTGGCTATATGTTCACTTTTCTGGCTTGGAATGTCCACGTCTGTTTATTATTGCATGATTTCACTAATAAAAATCATGACTTGCCCTTGTCATGTGGTTTCCTGGCATAGACACCAGACATTAACATGCCAGCACTTTGTTTATGAAGACTACTGCAATGACTGTTGTTAACTGGATTCTACATGTGTTGCCTTGTGCAGTTTCAGTCAGTGACTTAAAACTATTTGTTAAATTTGCAAGATGACACAAATATCAGTAAGGCCTAAAGGAATAATTACTGCCTCCCCATGGCAGTTAAATGTCATGGTTTTGACAGTAACTAGATAATTGCTATGCTCTCAAAAAACACCTTATTTCTGAAAATGCCCCTGCGCTGCCATTACTACATCTAGGCCTCCTAACAGTCCTAATTCCCCCAGAAATTTGAAAACAAATTCTGAATACTTATTTGTGAAATAAAGGATTTTTATTTGACTTTTTCAAAATTTTCCCTGGCAATTTAATATTAATTAAAATCTGTTGAGCCATATGGTGACTCTTTTTTCTCTTAACAAACATTATGACTTTCATATTTTCTACCCTGGTTTTTCCTGTTTCTGCCATAACAAACAATAAAGCTCAGAGAACTCACAGCACAGAGGTATCAGTGATTCAAACACTAATGCAGCCACACAGACAGGCCAAAAGGGACCACGACAGAAAAATGGTTTTAAAACATTTAAGCAAGTGAAACTTTGGTGATTAAACACGCCCTGTAACAAAACAGACCTTCACATCCACAAATAGAGCAGAGTCACAGACAGCATTGGTCCTAGCATTCATCTTTTTCTCAGCTGTAAAGAACTTGCCTTTATATATATATTTATGTTACAAAATTGCATATTAATGCTTTTTATCCCATCCATGGTCACATTTTTTAAATTGCACTCTGAGCAATAAATATCATGCCTTGATTCCAGATTAGAACTAGCTGGAGATAGAAATGATCTCCCAGAAGCTTCTTCTAGTAAAGAGCTAAGGGAAAGAAGCTTCTTTCAGTAAAGAGCTAGAGGAAAGAAGCTTCTTCTAACAAAGAGACAGCTTATGCTTGTGGAAGCACAGCACTGTGTGTGCATGTGAGTGTGGCTTGAACTGGAAGATATTTAAAGAACAGGTCCTGTAGAAAAAAGCACTACATCCATTTATCTCTGCATACATTTCCATGTGTCCACTGCCCAACTGCTGCTCTGCTAGCCACCTTACTGACCTGTGCCAAGTGATTTAGCCCTCTGCTAAAGAAAAAGGTAAAAGCTAGATCTGTCTGGCTTTACTGGATCAGCCAGACCCTGCCAAACTGTGGCATCAGCATGTCAGTGCATCCAATGAGTTGTGAGACGAATGTACTTGCTTCTGATGCATTAGGAAAAATGGCTGTTCCAACACACACTATACTATAAAATCTCATCTCTAGCATTTGGATCTTGCAAAATTCTACCAATGTTTGTCCTCCACCCACAAATAACATTGCGTGAATTCATTCCTGAATTAATAATTATTCTACTATAAGTGTACTTTTTCCTACACTGTAGGAAAAAATTTAATCACGATGCATATAGTTCAATTCAGAAAAAATAGATATACTATGTAGTGGTTTTGACAAATGTATCCAAGCTGCCCCCTCAGAAAAACAAAAGTGCCCTGGTACTTAAAACAACAACAAAAAATTGTTACATGCCTTGAAAACACTCAGCTTGTGTAAAAATCTTGCCCACTCACACTGGAAAGGACAACCTGGACCTACTGTATTCAGAGTGAAAAAGTGCACCTTCAAGATTACTAAAAGTTTAAGAGCCTAATACATCTCTATTCAACAAACAGCAAAAGCATCAAGGCTCCAAGTTTAAATAGGACTTACTTTTTCTCATCTAGACCTAAATTGCCTTCTAAATTGAGCACTGAGGAAGCCAAATACAGCTGAAAAATCTCTGCTCCCTATTTTACGTCTTAAGTAAAACCACAATAATTCAAATCTGATATTTTCATCTATATAAGTGCAGCCACCTTTTGTATTACACACTGAAGTTATACAGTAAGATATGTCTAAAACATGTATAGACAATCCCAAAGAAGTATTTTAAGCTCATCAGCTCTTAATTGAGGTTTCCAAAGAGGCTTAAGGGATTTAGACAAAAAATATTCATTTCTTATTTCCTTTTATCACCAACACATGGCTAAACTAGGCTGCTCTGAAAATCTCAGTGAGTTGGATGCCTATTCACTGGATTCAAGAGAACTGTCATTCTTGCTGTCTATACAAAAAAAAAAACTCCCAAGCTCAAGTAAACTTTAATTGGCAGTGGCTAGATCCTGCTTGTACCATCCCTGACAACTTTACAAACTTGTGCTCTGCAAAACCTCATTTTTTAAATCTGAATAGAACACTTCAGAAAAGCATATTTAGCTGAAACAAGAGCTTTGCTGTCACACATGCTGGTTTCAGGAATAAGAGATGTATTTTGTATTGCTGTAGCACTGAGACGTGCTTAAGGTTGGATTGTTCTGGTCAATCAAATGCATCATAAAGTTTTCTGTAGTTTCATAGTAAGACTTGCAACCTCAGAGCCAAAAAATTGTACCATCTAACAAGTTCCAGACACTGGTTGTTTTCTGCACCACTGAATATAGATAAACTAGGTTGGACAGCAATTTGCAATGAAACTGAAGCAGCTGCTAGTTTTAGCAGATGGTAAGTTTAAGATTTCTGGTGAAGGAAAGTAGAAAAACGGGATCAAAGATGATGCAGGTGTTGGTTTCAGGATTTAGACAGGCCTGCTGCGCCAGTTTACTATGTCAGAATTTTGCATGTATAGGCTATTATCAGATTTTTTCCTACATGACATCATCTTTGCTAAGCCCTGAAAAACATGACGAGGCATATGACTAAAATTCCATTTAATTAGATAGGCAACCACAACATCCCTCTCGTTCTGCAATGCCAAACTTTTCCACTGCTGCAGGGAGCAGCCAGGAACCCTCTTCCAGCTGCAGCGGAGATGGGAAAGGGCTGGGAGCCCGGCGCAGCTGGCACCAGGTTTAAAAACAACCATTCCCTGGGATGCACCCGCTCCTTGATCCCTCTTTTTCCACGCGGGGAGGCAAAACTCCAGGAGGCCTCGTGTTCCCGATCCAGGTTTTGCTGTGCCCTGGGCTCTGGGACACTCAGATATTTCTGTTCTTCTGCCTACTATTTATTTATTTATTCGTTTTAAATTGCTGCAGCGGAAGCCGCCAGCCCGTGGCGGGTTGACTGAGCCGGGGGACCGCGGCTCCCTCGGGACCCCGGCAGGGCTCCTCCCGGTGGCCGCGGGGCTCCGCGCGTTCCCTGGATACTGCGCGCTCCCTCTGCGGAAGGAGGGAGGAAGGGAAGGAGGAGAGAAAAAAAGAGGGAGGAGAGAAAGGAGGGGGAAGGGACGGACGAGAG
>JASSUY010035502.1:26174-36944 GCA_032466535.1 Forpus xanthops
CACCTTTGTTGCTTACTCTGAGCATCTAGCATGCAGCCTAAGCCTAAACAGCAGTTACTTTTGTTTTTAAATCATGTTTTCAAATACCCTATACTGCACCTGCACAACTACTAAAACCAAGAATTTATGATCATTAGCAAAATACTCAGCTGCATGAAGACCTACCCAGAGAGTCTATTTTGATAACTTGGCTTATATTTATTTGAAAGTTTAGGCTTACACATGTTTGAAAACTAATTATTTTGATGGAACCCACTGTTAATATATCAGAGAGAGAAAAAGGCAGGCAAGCAGTGTCAGAAAGGAAGAACGTAGAAGAAGCTGCTACACAAAGGAAGAGACCAAAATCTTGGAAAAAAGTCCACAAACTAGATCAGGATGAAATATGCAAGTAGGCCAAGATGCATAAAAGGAAAGATAACCACATAGAGAAGTTGAGAGTTTTCTTTAGGAAATGCAATTCCATCAACATTCACCTGCATAATTTCTAATTTATAATAATCTTGTTCATAAGCAAGCTGATTCTCCAGAAACTGTTTTCATTATTAAAAAAAAAAATGAGGGATTGATGTTTAAATCAGATCTGTTTAAAATGATCTTGTTTAACTTGCCACACTTTTTGCAATACTTAGAAACAAAAATGGTAAAAATATTGAAATAGCATTTCAAATTAATATGACCATCCTTCTTTTCTTACATACACAGCACAAGAAGTATCAACTGTTTGTTTGTATCCCAGTTTGCACAATTTCAGAAAGATCTGATACTGCAAAACTGAGAGAAGTAGTTCTCTTCCATACCATGTATCATGACAGTGAAGTCAAGAAGTGACTTTCTGTAGTTATGCATTTTCATCATTGTCCAATAACATTAACAAAATGCCTAAGGATTGTAAAGACTGTATTCAGAAATCTTTTCTGCCAGGTTACAATTATTATGAGGAGATATGTCGTTGCTTCCTTCTCAGGCTTTTGAAACACTGAGTCACTGTTACATGAGTTTCACTTCCAATGGTTTTATTTGCATATAAATCAAGTAAATTCTAAAATATCAAGTAATTGAAACTTCTTATACTGCATGGCAAAAATAAAAACCCAAACAAACCAGGTCGTCTCAGATACCTATCCCCATGAACAGAAAACACAGTCCAAAGTTTAACATTAGCCCCTGAATGTGTTTTTTTCAAAGTCTGCACAATTAGTTACATATTCTCAGGGTTATTGCAGCTCTTCCCAGCCTTTTGATTAAACTTCTGTCAGGTTCATATAACAGGTGTAAGCCCTAACTTTTCTCCCTTCACTTCTCCAAGGCTTATCAACACTTAGACAGATTTGCCAGTGTTTCTTCTCTGACTCTGTTCTATCTGTTCATTTTCTCCTCCTTATCCTGGTTCAAAGGCTTTCTTGAGAAGCTTTGCCTCCTACCACATTTGCACTGCAGTTTCATTTATGCTGCTTACAGAACAGCAGCCATGTCATGACAGTATGCTGTGTGCAGTGGGGTCTGGGTCACCTCCTGGCAGCACTTGGTCATGAGGCAGAAATGTTCCACAGTGAGGTTCATTGCCACAGGTAAAAAGAAACAAGCTATTTCTTGGCTGAGGACTTTACTGCCAGCAGAGCTCACTGCTCACAAACTGTATCTAGGTAAGCAGACAACAGAGAACAAGCAAGAAAAAGGAAGTAGCTGGCTTCAAAAGAGCAGCTTGACAACCTGACTTTTTGCCTACAGCTGCTACGAAGTTTGTAGTGTACAGCAATGTACATGAGCTTTCTTTCCTCACGTTATCTCTTTTGGAAATCCCTAGGGAAAAATAACCATACTAGTCTTTGCAAATTCCTCTGTAAAATATGGGAACACTCTACTGTCTCATGTTCATTTGTCTTTAAAGCAATCTACTACCTTCTGGTAACTTGCCAATGTTAATTTCATATCAATTCCTTAAAACACCTTTTGTCCCAATATGGATGTTGACTATAACACAAGTTACACGCATACTAATGTATTTGGACAACATTTTTCAATTAACTTACAAAACATCTATGCTTTTAGAATCTGTCACTATAATAACAAAAACATATGTGATAAGTACTGTGCAGTGAACTCAGACGAACAATCTTTCTTGATTATACTAAGACTGTTTTCTGTTATGAGATGCATAACAAATTCAAATACTCTTATCCACTGACATTTAGATATGACAACTTCAGAATGCTTTTGCCATAAATTTATTTTAGGGCCAGTCAAATTTTTCTTTGTATTTTTTTCTTTAGATTGATCATTTGGCTTTACAGAGTAGTTTTCAAAAGCTGAAGAAAAAAAAAACCCTTAAAATTTGCCTTACCAACATTAGTGCCAGCTGTATCTTTAGATGAATGAATATAAGTGGAAATTATACTTGTGTAAATAAGAGAATAATTGGCTTCCAGGGCTTTTTCATGTTAACCCCTGTCAGCAGTTGGGTTCCAAAGTTATAGTGCAGAGAATATATCAAAGTCCTGAATAGGAGCAGAAAAGCTGTTACGAATTGCTATTTTCTTATTCAGCATTTTCCAACAAGTACGCATATCAAGAAAAAGGTTCAGGAACTCATTCTCACTGCTCTTTAAGTCGACTGAGAGATAATACTTGCCTGCTTAATGCTACCCTGGAATATCAGGATATATTCCACTAACACTAAATATTAGCATTTAAGTTGATAAAATTTACTAAGGTCATGTTTTCTTAGGAATAAGCAAAGGAATAATCAAAAGCTATAATAAATAGAAGCTTTTTGAGTATTTTTGAGTACTGTGTAAAATTGAGAGAAAACATCACCTTTTGATGCAACAGTAATCTGTCAGAGATTTATAAAAATCAAGAGAGTATCCCCTAATAGGAAGATCTGAAAAAAAAAAAATCAGTGTCTGGTATTTTTCACAGAAGAACAGATCGATATTATTTATGTAAAGTAGGACAGCTTTAGTATTCACAAATGCCTTGGACATTACTGTCACAGAAGTAATGACAGAAATGACATATAAGTGATTAATGAAATAACAGGTGTAGCTTGACATGTGTCTCATCAAAGTGACAGGTTATTTCTGCTGTCATTCACTGAAGTTTAACAAGGAAGATAATTTTCCAGTTTCAGGCTTCAGATATAGACAGATCTTTCAACTTCTGCCATTTGTCATCTAGCACTCCTTCCAAGAAACAGGACAAATTTAAGGCTTTGAAAAAGGAAAACAAAGAAAAATGTTAAATAAAAGGAAGAAAATTATGATGCACAGCAGAGAAAAATAAAGCAAAATAACGCAAACTAGGAGGGAAGAAAGCGCTGTTACTGTTCTGAATAATAAATTTTCTTTCTCTGTAAGAAAACGCAATTAATGTTACCACTGTACTTAATCCAGGTAATGTACACAGCGTGTCAAGGTATGCAAAACTGGAAGGGATGCACAGGCTTGCCTGAACCTGTGCAACAGAACAAAGAGAACAAAGGAATCTTAATTATTAGAAAACAGCTGGATCCTACATGGAAATAGTAAAAGAGAACTTATCACTGGAGCACTCTCAAAAAAAATTACGTGCTGTTCAGGAAAGATAGAAAACCAAAGGTGTTGGTCACATTAGGAACATGGATACCAAGCAAGTGAGGGAAAATTTTTATAAGACACTTCCGTTCTAATTATTTCAGTTGTTAAAATGTTAAGACTAAGCCAGGAACGCACAAAGTCTCCTGAAAGGCAGAAGGAAAAAGTAAAACTTGCCTAAAGTAAAATTTATTTAGATCTTGAAAGTATATTAAAACAACTGTTGAAAGTTTTTTAGTGACATGATTAAGAAGGAGAGAAGCAAAACATAACCAAAGTGGCATTCATATTATTGACAACTTAATTTATGGTGCAAAGCCCAAATGGTTATGAGGATATTAATCCTGCAATTATTACAAATGTGTGAAGCAAAATCTCATGCAGAGGTGCATTCCATAATCCCTATCCCAAACTGCTGATGGGACTGGAATATGAAACTGAAGATTTGAGAACAAATACTTAATAGTCTAGTTATGAATCTGCTAAGGACAATAGAAAATATGTCAAGATTTGAGATAAGGTGAGAAAAATAGTGAGACAACTAACAGCCCAGATACCCATGTGACTATCCATAATCTGCAAGGTTTTACAGGACAAACTTGAAGGAAAATTAAACAAATAGACAGAAAAATGGTAAAAATGCTATTTGAATTTATCAAAAGGAGACAATGTCAGGCTAACTTTGCAGCACCTTCTATTGCAATCTTTTTTTTTTAGGCAAGGAAGACTGACCTATCTATATGATCTTTGGTAAGCATTTGTTACGGTGCCACAAAAAAAATTATTACTGAAGCTGGATAAAGTAAGGAATAGTAGAAAATCTGTAAAAAGAACAAGAAACTCAGTCATGGGGAAATGAAAAATAGAACATTAAAATAAGGACTGAGGATAGTTTAATAGGGAAGATCTCTCTGGATGAGTGTTGGAACTGATGTCAGATGTTCCATTCATAAACATACTAGAAACAGGAGTCTGTTGCTGTGCTTGGAAACATCATCAGTACTGATGAGTTTAAGGTTACTATATGGAGGGAACTATGCAAACTTCAACAATACAAATGCAAATTTAACAGCACAATATGCTGTTGAACATCAGTAACAAAAAATGTCTACCCTAAGATGATCATTTCTAAATGACAGTTTACAAGAAGACTTGCACATACAGATGACTATAAGCCATCAATATGATATATCCATCAAAAAAAAAAAAGACAGATGCAGGTCTAACTTTGGAAGAGCTTTTTCAGAACAGTAAGGAAAATATCAATACGTTTACAACGCCACTAGCAAATTTTCAATTGAGAATCTCATACAGATATGGTCAAGAAGAGAGGCATGGAAACAGGTCCAAAGAAGGATGATCAAGGAGAATGGAAAGTATCTTGTATGGAATATTTTGGCTTATTTTGTTGAGCAAAATGTCGGCTCAGCAGGAGCATAAACACAGCACGTAAATGCATCAGGGAGATAAACAACAGATAAGGGAAAACCTAAATTAGCTAAGGACAAAACTGGCACAGGAACAAATGGATATTAACTGGCTGTGAATAAATTTAGGTTGGAAATTAGAAGAAGGTTTTTGGTCATTAAAGAAATCAAGATTTCCAGTAGCCTTCCAACTGGAATAGTGGAGGGAAAAAAACTAATTACTTTAAAGATGAAATACAATCAATTTATGAAAGACTTCCTATGACATGCTGCCTGTGAGAGCAGAAGACTGAGCCTCAATAACCCAGCAACCCTTCTTGTCTTCTGAAATCTATCTGATTTTGCAGAAACAACCTGGCTCCTTTTCAGTAAGACCAAAATCCACAACTTCAAGAAGTCAAAAGTCTTCCTATTACGGTGTGGAGGGCTTGACTGTCTTCACAGCTTCAGTAACCTCCTGCTAAGAGAGCCATACATGCAGTGGCAAAAGTCTCACTTCTCCCATTGCCCATTCCAAAACATCTTTTTGACTACTCCTATTACTGAGCTTTACACTTTGAATACTCTGCCAGCTTCCTTATTGAGTCTCCCACTCATCTGAACAGACAGTTTTGCTACACATAAAACCTTAATAATCAGAGGAAATATATTTCCCCCATACAACTAAAAATGGTCCTTGCTAGATACATTGAAGTTTATTCCCATCTTGTATTCATATTCCTGCAACCAGGAACTGAGAGTTTGAAATCACCAGCTGCGTAAACATTGCATGACAATAAGCTTAAATTCAGTTTAGTAAGAGCCAAAGTGTGTGTGCACGAGGATCTAAACTAGAATGCATCAGAATCAATAGGGATATTTTCCCTGACCTCAGCAGAGCCAGGGTACAGACTTTTCCCCATATTACCACCAGCTTACTTTTCTCTCCTGAGCTCCAAAAATAAATGCAATAGTCATTATTTAGATCATATACTCTTAAATAAGAGAACTGAGTGCTCTGGTTTGCAGTCCTATTAAGGAAAACTACTAAACTCAACAAGTGGACTGTTGACTTAGGAGGGATCATAAAACCCTTCTAGTAAACCCAGAAGGTTATTTCTGGGTTAATTCAGGCTTATAAAACTACTTCAGGATCTCACTGCAGTGGTTTCTGTCCCATCTTAGATCACGACGGCTACGATTTGCATCCCTCAATGTATCAGGCAGACAGATGTCCATACAAATTCCATCAAAACTTGATTACATCATTACAGCCTTGCAGCTAGCAGGTTGCTAGCAGTTGCTGCACTGCAGTTTACTGAGCATCACACTGCTACTCATATTTCAGAATTTTAGGAGTCATACAGCAAGGAGTTTCCAAATAGTTGAGATCACTGGATAATGGCCAAAGATATGCAAAAGCATATTAATAAATTTACTGAGCAAGGAAATAGGATGGTCTTTTGATGAGTTAAGTACTTTTTCCTGCCAGTACACAAAAAATGAATGCTTATTTCCAAAGGAAAAAAAAAGAATTAATTTTAGGTGGATTTAAAAATTTTAGTGTTTACTATTCCTTAAACAAATGCTTGACACTTGCTCAAGTTCTATCCTGTATAAATGTAATTTACAAGAATTAGGGAGAAGGATTACGTTATTGAAGTGGCCAACTAAACATGATAGGGACAGACTAGAAAGACTACATCTATCCAGACAATGTTTGTCAAATGGCTAAAATATATATACATAGCGCTCCCACACATTTGGCTAAAGACCTGCAAATAGAAACATGGGAATAGTCAGGTTTTACTGACTTCAGTATGGTTGTATTCACAAGGAACTAGTATGTTCAGCTTACACTAATAAACAATGATCAACACTTTTCTTCAACTACAATGAGTTGAAGGTCTGCATAGTGCTTTTGATGTATCACTGCTGACAGGCATTCTTTGATTTCTAAACTTTCTTTCTAAATTATCAGTTCTAAAAATTTAAATCATACCCACCATTTCTGCAAAGTGATTGCTTTAACTGCACGATCTCTTGAAAAGTGATCAGCAAGGAGTGCAAAAGAAACACATTTACACTCGCATTACACTTAGCACTATTTTGTTGGGGTTCACTATGACATTTATATAACACATTATGTTTTATTTTGAAATCACTGAGATGATGGCTGGGCGATCGTTCCTACTTCAACTAACAGTTATATACATACCTCACAAAGACCTGCTAATACTACACAGAATACTCTAGTTAGCTAGTCAGACACAGTTATGCACCCATATTTTTTCATGGGGTTTTTTTTTGACTCTTTATAACTGATACTTCTTGAAAAGCAATAGAATTACTGCTTGAGAGTTCATCAACATGTCATTTCTTTCATTGTTTTCACAATTAACAAAATACATTACAAACATTAAATACGTTCTGCTCTAACTTATATTTAGAGGTTCTCACTAAATACAGGAGAAGCAGTTAATTAGGGCACCTAGTTACAGTTTGCTTCCCTCCAGTTTTAGTTTTTGGCAGTCCATCAGAATTTGGGTTTACGGGCAGTAAAATAATTTCTGAAATTTCTGACATATGAGAAGTATAATTTCAAACCAGGAATTTCATTGCAAATTTCTATCTTATGTCACCTTCTTATTAACACTTACTACTGGCAAAGGACCATGGCACCATGTACTCATGCGCTGCAAGTTTAATTTAAAAAGACTCTACTCTATGTTCAAAGATTTTTTAAATTTCTTATTTCATCCATTTTCTCAGCAAAGATGAGATTCTCCCAAGTGTGCATGTGCCAGGTCTAAGTCCTTCACCGGAACTGCAGAGGATCTTATCTGCTGGTTACAAATCTCTTACACTGGACCAACCCCAAATGCACTGTATTTTTATTTAAATGTAAGTTCTCTCCCATAACTTTCTGGATTCACATGCATAATGAAGTAGCCTCCAATCATTATGGCAGTAGTACAGAGGGATCTGCAGTTAAGTTCCTGCTTTGCTGTTGCCATTGCCATAGATTTTCTATATGAATTTGGACAATGCACTTATTGTCTGTGCAACTCTGTTCTCCATCAGTAAGACAGGAATAAAAGCACTTTTATCTTCACAGGGTGTTACCCAGATGTATCAAAATCTATAGAAGCACACATTCGTGCAGTTATGGAGACCACTTCCGTGTAATTCTTAAGCAGATTTTTTTATTCTTATAAAAATGTAAAGTCATCTTAGATTTGAATCCAGGCTAACATTTATTTATACTTTAATCCAAGCTTTTTGCTAGATTTCACACAGAAATTATAGTGTAACAACATGTTTCATGATTCAGTGTCCTTCACATAACTGAATTGGTAAGGGAGTTGGAGGTACATAGATAATGGAATCCTGAATACAAGAGGGCTCTCTTCAAAACATGAAACACAGCCAAATAAATTTAACTCTTTCTTCTGTGATACTGCTGATAAGACACAGATAGAACAATGATTCGCATAAGAAAAGAAAAGCAGACAGGCACTACAATAACAGAGAACCATAAATGGATAGGAAAACTAAAAATAACGAACTCTGAAGCACAGTCCAGTCAAGAACATCCTGCTCAGTAACAGCACACAGAACTGGGCACAAATTTCACACCATGGAAGTGGGGGCATGACAACACAGTCAAACCTCCAGTCACAAAGGGTGATGAGGACGAAAGTCTCATTCTGAGCCAGATTTAGTGTTTTAAGAGTGGAGCTGATTGAACATGTATTTCAGAAGATAGTGCAGGAACACCCTATGATTTTATCCATTGGTTCTATGAAAATAGAATGCAATTTTAGCACCACAGAGCCCCTGTCTAATCCCAGCTATGTCTGGCTAATCAATGGTATTGCAATTCATTCAATGCATTATTTCATAACTGTTGTATACTCAACATATGTGCAAAAAAGGTAGTAAGAGGAACACAGTCAAATGGAGTAACACTGAGAACCCAGACTTAGTTTCCACTGCACTTGGGGACACTAGCAAATTATACAGCCTTCAGGAACAAGCTCACAACATTGCTTACACTTTGGTTAGGAAATCTAGTTTACCTGTCACTTACAGCGACAGATTATGTAGTTTCTTGATTTTTCACATGTAAGGCAGAAAAATAACAATGTGCACCTAACTTTTTTCTAAAACAAGATGATTTGGTTTTAGAGTGGCTTCTCAGGTTGGCAACACATAATATGATAATTGTAAGAGGATAAGGAACAGATTGGTGTTGAGCTATGGCATGCAAAAAAAAACCCACCAGCCACAGTACCAATACATTTTCAAAGTGGCTTTTCAGGATAAAAAGCTGTGAGAAGGTATGGAGTAAAACAGTTCATTCAAAACAGTAGAACCTGTTTGAATAATTGAGAGAAAGCCCATAAGACAGGTGTACTGTTAGAAACAACAGAGCACACCACTTGGAGCATGGGAAGGTGCCTAACACAGTAAATAGCATGCCTATCAAGCTGAAATTTTGAAGAACATAATGAGATAACGTCTCAAAGATTGTCTGATGCCCTAGGAAAGAGATAAAGGCCTCAGAAAAAAAGTTATTTTCTAGACAATTAAGATATTTTAGTCTCCATACCTAAATTCATATGAAATGCATTAGTGAACACTGGAATTAAAGAGTAACACCTTTATATCACCTGGAGCACATCCTTGGCCATGTGATTCTTCGTGTGTTAGTGTTAAAAAGCAGCTATGAGAGTGGGCCAGTGAGTTAAGATAGCTGAGACATGGTTTCTACCATTACAGCCCTTCTACAGGAGAAGGAATATGCCAGAAGTGTACTAAATACCCCTGTGGTCACCAGCTGCTTTAATACGATGCCTCTACAGAGAGGCTGCAACTTGATAACTGGTATAAAACTGAATACATAAACTTGAAAACTGGTATAAATCTCAGTCTGCCCCATGGGTAGAGGAAGATACATACATTAAGTTCTACCCTCATTTCTTAAGCTATGCTAGGAAAGACGGCTTCAACAAAACCTGCTGGTTACGGCTACAGCTTTTGATTTTAGTTCTCAAGTTTTGAATGCAATTCTGTTATTAGACTACATGAGCTGTAGGCTACTGCTTGTACAATCCCAGACCAGCTCTCCAGGGAAGATCACTAACCTCTTGAAAAAGTTAGTAAGGAATGATACTTGGATCATTCCTTAGGGATTCTCGTTTAGGCTGGGGAGGGATGACTGAGTCTTATTCACTCTCTATCCTGCACCACCTTTAGAGTTGCTGCTACTACTAATGACCATATCAAAAAAAGGACCTTAAGATCATCTAGTTCCAACCCCCCTGCCATGGGCAGGGACACCTCCCACTAAACCATGTCACCCATGGCTGTGTTCAGCCTTGCCTTGAACGCCGCCAGCGATGGAGCATTCACAGCTCCCCTGGGAAACCCATTCCAGTGCCTCACCACCCTTACAGTAAAGAACTTCCTTTTATACAATCTAAACTTCTCCTGTTTAAGTTTCAACCCATTACCCCTTGTTCTATCACTATAGTCCCTGATGAAGAGTCCCTCCCCAACATTCTTACAGGCTTCCTTCAGATACCGGAAGGCTTCTATGAGTTCTCCATGCAGCCTTCTCCAGGCTGAACAGCCCCACCTTGCTCATCCTATCTTCATACGAGAGGTGCTCCAGTCCCCTAATCATCCTCGTGGCCCTCCTGTGGACTCCTCTGGACTTGTTCCAACAGTTCCATATCCTTTTTATGTTGAGGACACCAGAACTGCACACAATACTCCAAGTG
>JASSUY010035505.1:0-72193 GCA_032466535.1 Forpus xanthops
GGTGATTCTGCTTCCTTCTCTGCATTCATGGGAGAACCCCTCAGTTCTGCGTCCAGCCCTGAGGCCCCAGACACAAGAAGGACATGGACCTGTTGGAGCAAGTCCAGCGGTGTCACGAAGATGCTCAGGAGCACCTCTCCAAGTGTTCAGTGTGACTTCACCTTCTGCTGCACACAGCCACAAGCACCCTGCGAGTCCCACACCTGCATGGTCAGGCACCAGAAGATGATGTGAGCTGGAGGAAACCCGCTTTGATTCACCCGGCTGATGACTCACTGGATACCTCTTTGAATCTGTAAGGGCATACATTATTAAAGTTATATGCATGATAGTTAGGCTGTGTCTGTATTTTTGAGCCTGGTCCTTATTCTTTTGTATTGCAGGGCATGGTGCCTGGGTCATGATCAGCACAGGCAGCAGACAAATACTCCAGCCTCCAATTCCTGGACCATCTGGATGAAAACTGGCTAATTGACACCCCTAATGTCATTTTAAGCTCAGTACAGCTAAAATAGTGTCAAGTCTTCTCCCTCAAGTGCTCTCTACTTTATCTATTACACTATTATCTGCCTTTATGTAATCATCTTTGACTCAGACCTTTCCCTAGCCCTTTATGTTCAGGCTGTGTCTAAATCTGTCCATATAGCTAAAACTCCCATCTTCTCAAATCTCAATTACCTCTGCATCCTTTCCGTTGGCCGTGGAAAAAATATAACCTTGTCTTGCCCATACTTATCGAGAACGCTGCTATAAAGACCATTTTTCTTAGTCTGTCATTTCCACTGTGTTATTCCTCTCTTTTCATCCCTGGGCTGGCTCAGCCTACTCTATCATGTTGATCCCTACCCAGATGTCTTTTACTTTGGAAAGCTTTGGTAGCCTGTCTTCACCTTATTTGCCATTTCCATTCACTGCTGAGATCTAACTCACAATGCCAAATTTCACAGCCCACCATTTAACAATGTTTTTTGTGCATTCTTTTGGCTGCCTTTTATTTATAAGCCCAACAGTTACGGATATTTTTTTCTTCAAAACTCTTCTTAAAACTTTTCTTTCCTGAAATATCTACAATACAGCATCACAGTTCTTCATGCTGCCTCTCCTGCCTGTATTCCTCAGTTCTCTCATTTCATACTTTGTAAAGCTCTCAGAGAAGCACCATTCTTTGCATTGATTCTGATCCATAACAGGGTCTTATAGCACTGTGACAATGCAAACAACAACCGCACAGGTGAAACTGAGATGCTGGGGAGAAACTAGATATTACAAGACTGGTGACAACAAAGTGCAATTTGGGAGCATAACCACACCTGATTATAATATTAACTTGTTTTCCTACTATTTGGGTGAGTAGAGGAGCAAAACTGAGGAGAGATGGGGTGTTGACATCTTTAAATCAAGCCCATAAGACAAGTTAAAGATGATTTACATCCACTTACCTCACAAAAACTTTTGCTGTTCTGTCTGATGTTTAAATAGCAAAGTCAACGTAGTGTTAAACACGTCGTACACACATAGGTATGTCTGCATGTTCACATGTGTATGTTTTTTCCTTCTAAGAGTTAGATATTAGAAAAGATATGGTATGTCAGTGGTACTTTGGCTTTTCTAGCACTGTGCCCCTTACACCTTTTGTTTCCTGTTACTGTCCTTTGTTTGCTAACTTGTCTATTTTTGTCTCTGCTAAATAAAGACTGACACATTTAATTCTTTCAAGCTGTACTGTAAGACCTTTTAATCTGTTTCTAGCTAGCTTTCTGCTCAATTAGCCTAATCATTTCTTTATCAAGTTCTTTTATTTACCAAATAAAAAACTTATAGCACCCTAAAAAATAATATCTGCCCCTTGCTGCTTGACTCACAATAGCAATAAGGTGAGTTATGTAAGAGGCTTGTTGTATTTATGGATCCTGCTACTCCCGAAGGCTGGAAATAGCAATTGTATTTTGGGAACCATTTCAGAAACACTGACTGAATGTGCATACTTGTTATTGTGAAATCAGGCAGATGCAAGCTTTCGCATACCTAAGTTTTGTCATGCACAGTTACTGCTGTCACCAAAAGCTGGCACATGGCAACTAAAGTGTATGCATGTATATAAGTGTGTGTGTGTGTATACACACACACACACACATTTGCTGTGACTAGTAGACATATAGCTCCCATTACATGCTGATTCTTTGTCTTCAAAGACAAAATTAATATCAGGTACTTGTTGGTTCCATATTTAGGTAGAAGAAAAGGCTATCATTTTCTCCGTGCAAATATTAGAAGCAGCTAGTATGGGTTTTTTTGAGAAATAGCTGCATTTCACAAGAAGGCAAACTCATCCTCACATGCATCTTACCTAATTTGCATAGTAAGTAAAAGGTTTTAAGAGAACTGGAATGAATTTGGATGAAAAGAAACAATTGGAAGTTAGTAATAACCACTGAATTACCAGAACTGTTAGTGGAATTCATTTTAGTACCTTCAGAACAATGTCCCAAATTAAGAGAAATAGAAAAAAATCCTCTTAAATTAAATAGCGCACAAAGGAATAAGCTTCCAGTACACTTCAACGTAAATTGCAATGGAAAGTTACCTGTTAAATATGTAAATAGAGCTCATAAAACAGAAGGATCTTTCAGACTAATACCTGTTAACTGCTTTGCTTTTGCTCTGTGCTCTGAAGTTCTCTGAAGGGCTGAGGTTCCATTCAAATCCCAACAGAACTCTAGTGGCCCAGGGCCCAGAGACGGCAGCAGTACAGTTTTTAAAGTTGAAATATCCTGTAAAAACACAGCATATGGGCATCAAACAGTTTTATCAGCATAAAAAACCTGTGTAAAATGAAGACCCCCAACACCCTCCTTCCATCGCCAAGGTCCACACATGTACATCTTAAACTACAGCAGTGTCTGAATCACTTAAAATTCAGCATGTAGGTTATTGTAAGCACCGTTTTAACCATGCCAGTGAGCATAACAGAGATGGGCTGTCAAAACAGAGATAATGCACACTCGGCTCAGAAGTGCTCTTTGTTTTATAGTACAAGAGTCACGGCAGCTGTGAGGACAGAAAGGGAGACATTTCCACCAGCATTTATACTCACAGTGGAATATTTGTGCATTTTGAGAACACAGCACAGCCCCTCTCAGCTGTCATCCGTGATGAAGAGGAGTTAGCTTTTGAACTCGAACAAGCTCCAGGCAGCAGTCTGCGGTTGCTGAGCGGCAGAGTCCTGAGGTCACAGGAACAGCAGAGAACATGTGGAAAGGTTAGCACAGGGAAAGCCCCTCCTCTTTAGAAACATGCATCTATTTAGATCAGAACACATTCTCACTTGATTTCCATAATAGTATTTGCTGTTACAGCAGCAGTAGTGACTGCTTATGCAGGATAGACAACCAATGAGCTGGCAAGCTGTTCCAGGTACCACTATCCATTAGAGCTTTACCCATGCAACCCAAACCATTCTGTGATTTCTCTCTCTAAAGCCCAGCTGATCCATTAATTCTAAAAAATTTTGCACTCTCAGGTGTTGGTGATGAACTTCAGGTTGGATTCAAGCCTGCGTCAGCAGAGGCTGCCAGTGCATAGCTAGAGGAACTGAGAACATAGTTTCTTCTGGGCTCTCCAGAGCTCATGCTTTATTGATTTTGGTTTAATTCAAATTTCTCCAACTATGTTTCATAGGGAAAATGGATCTAATCTTGTTATTGTAAGGCATTATTCTTTATAGCAGAAAAGAAAACCCACCATCGTAGTCAGTTTGCCTAAATGTGTCACAGTGGGGAGAAGTGAAACTCAGTTTCAGATGCAATTTTCTTTCCCATTGTTAGAGAAAATTGCCATTTATTGGCAGGATTAAAAACAACTGGCGTTTGTGGTGTTAGCAGGAATCTCCATTGCAGCAGTTAATGAATGTTTTTCTCTTTACTCCCATGGGTCCAAGGATCATTCCCGTGGGACTGGAAAAGCCAGGCTGCTTCGATCAGCTAGCCTGGCTCATCTTTGCACTCTGGTGAGTAGGAGAAAATCATTACATTACGAAGCAGATTTTCTCTAGTTGATCTAATGAGTGAAACAAAATTCCTCTCAGCTCTGAGAAATCACTGAGCCAAGTGGGGTCTTTGGAAGCCCTGAATATCACATCAGATGCTGATACAGGTTTCTTCAGACAATTAGCAAAGCTTCAAGCAGCTACCTGAAAGAAATAATGGCTTTTATTGGGGCTAATGCAGTCATTTCTTCCATGGAGCTTCTTGTGACTAATTCTTGCTGGAAAAATTGTACATGATTTCTTTTCATTTATATTTTAATGCAATTTATTATACAACTGCGACCTCCATTCAGGGTTCAGAAGATCAGAGTACTTACAGTAATCTTCACAGCACTTTGTATCTCCATCTACAGCTTACATTCACAGCATGAAAAGAATAGGAAGTTAATGTACCAAATCAGAAAGTCTCTGTGTGACTGCGTTAATCTCTATGTTGAGTTATTATTTATTAGCAGCATTATGGTAGCTTCTAGAGACCAGGCTCTTGTTGTGTTGTATAAAATACACAAAGAATATATTTGCTCTCCAGAATAGCTCACAGTTTAAGTTCAAGGATGTAGATAAGAGGTACTACAGCTATCATTATGGCCACAGCCAGAGGCAAAACTATCTTCATGCTTATTGTGGATGCTGACACCAGGAATAAAATTACCTACTGACAGACAATTAAAATGAAAATATTATTCTGGGATGAGACCTCGAGGTGCAAGAAGATGAAAAGAGCTTCCCTGTCTGATTTCATGCCAGGCCGAGCATGGTTGCAGATGGTGTCTTGCTACACTCTTGGGTATATTAGCCATGCATAAGAAGCTCAAGAGTTGTCAGGCATTTGAGTTTCTAAACCAGTCGATCATGGAGATGTCTGCAAGATGAAACAGAGGATAAAATGATGAAGCAGCTACATATCCCTGTGAGTTAGAGAGCACTAGAAAAGCATGCACCTGTGATGGTGGGTTTATATGTGGCTTAGTGTGTTAGCTTTTGGCATAGCAGCTGGAAACGTGGGCATGTTTTCTGGCTTACACACTGGTAACCGTCCCAGGATGCAATGGCCTTTTCTTGCTACCTCCAGTAAATAATGTTGGGCTCCTCTCTGCTGAGTGCTGTATTAATCTCACAACTCATTTCTAGACAGTTTCCTCTGAGAAGGAGTCTGATGGAAGCATTTCTGTGTCTAGGCACCTCGCCCTCCCCCCCAGTAGATGATTTTGAGCTGTTGATTGATTGTACCAAAGTCAAAATACACCAGGGTTCTCCAGAATTAAGTTTCACAGAGTTGACATCCAGGGAAAAGGGGGTCACTTCCCAAACACAGTTCATCTCTTACAACCATTCTTTACAGCCAGACATGGCAGGTTATCATGTGTGAAGGACTGTGTGAAGAAAATAAAGGAAATACATAGGTGTGTGAGGAGATTAAAAAAAACAAACAAAAACAACAAAGCCACAAACCAACCAACAAAAAAATCCCATCAAAAAAGCATACTTTAGTTAAAAATTCAGAGCAGCTGTAAATGCCACATCTGTAAGAAATCACTTCCACTGTTTGGGGAAAAACTGACCAAGTAACACATTAAAATCAAATTGCAAATGTGAGAGCAGATACCCTCTTGGAGCACTCAGGTAGCTGAACAACATGAACTCAGTCTCTGAGTGGATGCAAAGAACTGCAGATGCACAATTGTCCACACAAATAGCGAAACACCAACAGAACACTAATTTTCCAGGTAGGCTCAGAGCATAGCCTGAAATTCATTGGAAAACTCATTTCCCTTTTGAACAAGGGATTGGATTCTCAGTCACTCAAGCAGCAAAACTCAGCCTGTTACAACCAAGCATTTACAAGTATTTAGTTTATGTTTCTCTTTAGATAGTCAGTCACCCGCTGCAGGCAGCAGGAACTGCTGCTTTTGGGCTGAAAAGGCCAGCTGTAGGCTAATCTGCTTTGCATGTCCTGTGCCATGTGGGGAGCAGGGGCTGCAGGAAGCTGCTGCAGTACCAGGAGGCTCTTTGATCTGGTTGACACAGCAAAGCAAAGACTTGGGACTAATAATAATAATAATACTTTGCACATTTACATTCCTAGCTGCTCAAAGCACTTTATCAGTGTTAACCAATTACCCCTCAGACTATCTCTGTGGAAGAGGGACTACCTTTATTTTATGGGTAGGTAAACTGAGGTGCAAAGCTTGGCTGGGGCACTAGAGCTTCTGATTTACAGTGATGAGCCCACTGCTGGACTAGAAACCCTCCCTAAAAGAAGGAAAGGACTCTGTAGAGCAGCAGCAAGTATCCAGCCATCAAACTCACCCACCCACGCTCCCAGCCCTCCACTGACAAAAGGACACCATTACATTTCTGCAGGTTTTGGTCCAAGGTGACCATGCCACAGGATATAGGGAAGGTACATCCCTGTGCAGAGGCATCACTTGAGGCTGTAAGTGAAGTCCTAGCCATGAAATCTGTCTCTAGGGCATTCATGTGCCCTGTTCCTACCTCTCCCACCATCCTGCACTTCAGGTATACCGCAGCAATGTTACATTCACAGCATTCCACCTTGGCACCATGGCCAGCTTGGCATGGAGTGGTAACAGTGCACCATGCTACTCAGAGCCGCAACAGTCCCCCAGCCCACTCTGGAGCTGCTGTGCTGCAGAGTGAGGCCAAAGCCAGGCTGCTTCCCATGGGAAAACACATCCTTCACACATCCCTGCTACACAGAGGAGCTTCCTACTTCCTCTGGGGATAGATCAAAACTCACATCCGTCCCTTTTCTCCTGCTGCATCCCCACAGGTCCGCTTTCCCCTACTGATGTCTGGGCATTTGCTGCCTTACTATTAGTAGCATACTGCTACATTATTTCAACAACTGGTCATAAGCCAAAAACCTTAGCAGAGTAAAGATCTGGAGGTTTGAAGCAGAAGTAGGACTCCACTTGCTCTTCAAGATTCAGAGGTGGCACTTGCAAAGACCTTTTTGGCAGGACTATTGGCTAAGAAGAGTGAGCCACTCACACTGTCACCATGAGTCCCGGCAGAGTGAGGTGTGCCATGTCCCAAAGCTGGGAACAAGGCACTAAGTAAAGCAAAGAGCTTGTGCGGAAAGTAGGTGAAATCAACGGCTCCTCCTCCACTGCCTACCTGCTGGGCTGCATGTTCTCCGGTCCAGAATGAGCTAACTGGCTCTTGAGGTTGGAAAATTAAGACACCAAGAGGCCTGACTCACAGCCCCATTTTGCCCACAACAAGCCATACAGAAACAACCAGCTTATCCTCCCAGATGTGAGAAACAAAGTCCAAACTGGTGCACACACAGTCATGGCTGTGAGACATGGCTGCCAGTCCTGCTTAACTACACTTGAAAAACCCTACTGGTGTCTGCCTTCCTGCCTCATTAGGCACTTAAATATCTTTGGGATTCCAGTCCTGAGCCTTTTGTGCCTCACAGTCCCCTGCTGCTGAGGACACCATCAACTATCCTGAAAGGGCACAGGAAAACATAGATATTTATTAAGGATTGTGAGGCTCAAAGAGGGGGTTAGTGGGAACTGCTTAGGCAAATAGTGTAGGCAGCTAATAGGTAAAAAAGAGTAATAATTTACAGGCTGGGGAGAGGAAAGGAACACAGGTCCTGCTCTGCCAGGTAATTCTGCTTTCCTGGCTGCCATACAAAGTCAGCAGGGCTGACAAGGAGCAGCCTGTAAACCTGAAACAAAGCATGTTTCAGGTAGTATGGGCAATAAGCAAGGGAATTAGATATGTGTGTGTGTCTACAGGTGTACGTTATCATTAGCATCACAGAAATATGGTGGCATGGCTCCCATGGCTGGAGTGTTGGAAGGGAAAGTTATAGGCTCCATAGGAAAGACAGGCCAGGCAGATGGGGAGTGTGAGTACTCATTTATGTCAGTGATAGGCTGGAGAGTATGGAACTCTGTTTGGGGACAGGAGATCAGCCAACAGGGAGCTTCTGAGTCAGCAATGGTGGACATTACTGTGGGGATCTGTTACAGGAGCACTCTATGGATGAAGCACATTATAGACAGGTAGAGGCAGCCTTGTGCTCACAGGCTCTTGTCCTCATGGGGGACTTCAACAGCCCTGGTATCTGTTGGAGGGACAGTACAGCCCAGCACAAGCAATGGAAGGACATGGAGCTGTTGGAGCAAGTCCAGAGGAGGGTCATGAGCATGATCAGGGGATGGAGCACCACCTGTATGAAGATAGGATGAGAAAGTTGGGGCTGTTCAGCCTGGAGAAGAGAAGGCTGCGTGGAGAATTCATAGCAACCTTCCAGTATTTGAAGGGGGCCTATAGGGATGCTGGGGAGGGACTCTTCATGAGGGACTGCTGTGATAGAGCAAGGGGTAATGGGTTAAAACTTGAACAGGGAAGTTCAGGTTGGACACAAGGAAGAAATTCTTTAGTGTAAGGGTGGTGAGGCACTGGAATGGGTTGCCCAAGGGTGTTGTGAATGCTCCATCCCATGTGGTGTTCAAGACCAGGTTGGACTAGTCTCAGGTGGCATGGTTTAGTGGGAGGTGTCCCTGCCCATGGCAGGGGGGTTGGAACTAGATGATCTTAAGGTCCTTTCCAACCCTAACTATTCTATGATTCTATGTTTCTGCAGCTGGCAGAAGTCAAGCACAGCTCTGTGTTAGCAAAGAAAAGAAGATTTCACAGCTTTATAGCTTTGGGCTAGTTTCCCCTCAGGGAGTGAAAATAAGCCAGTCTCACCACCTCCTGCTGCTGCCTCAGGTCTTGTCTGTCCCAGCTATTTGTGAAACACAGCACAGCTCCAGGATGTGGAACCCAGCAGGGTCAGCACTTGGGTCCTTTTGCTCCTTGAAAAGGGATTAAGACAACATCAGAACAATTAAAATGTCCCCTTTTTTATGCAAATCTGACTTAGAGCTTAAAATGGCATTTCTTCTTTCTTCTCCAACCAAATAGTTTAAATCTCAGACGTTAAATTGCAGCATCATAAACCTTGATAAGGACAAAAACAATGTGATGCACAAAACCGAGGAGCTTCTCACTGGTTTCTGGCTCTGACACACCTGAGATCAGCAGCAGGGTCCAGCTGTGCAGCAAAGGGTCTTTTGGGTTGTGGGGGCAAATCACTGCTGTAGCTGTGTGTTGTTTTAATTGACAGGTAACCGTGATGCAACCCAGACCAGCATCATACCAACCTTGAGAGAAAGGCAAAACATCCAACCATCTCTACTTCCTGAAGGCAAAAAACCTGGGCTCTGTGTCCCTACCCTGTGCATGGTCATGCGTGCTTGGCTACACAGAGAGCACACACCCCAGCACACATAGCCCAATGCAGACAGCCCAACACCAACACACAGCCCAATGCAGACAGCCTAACACCAGTACACACAGCCAGTGCAGATAGCCCAACACTAACACACACAGCCCAGTGCAGACAGCGCAAGCCCTTGTTAGGCAAATGGGTGCCTCGGGCAGACCAAGGGTATAAGCCAAGTCCTAGACATGCCACAAAATGGGAAATGGATCCAGATGTTTATAAAACAACATATTTGTTCTGCGCAGTGCTACAAACCCATGGAGTGAGCAAAGAAAATGGCTGCAACTAAGTACAGCTCTACTATTTTCAGCCTGGCTGCTTTAATAAGGCACCTTTCCCTGGCTTTATGCAGGATTGTACACAGGAGGCCTCTTGACCAGCCACTCTTAAGTTCTCAGTAACTCTTGCAGCTGCCAACCAGTACTTGTGTTTTAGCTTACCCAGGAGAGACCCTTATTGGTTTTCAAGCACCTCACTCTCTTCCAGACTTAAAAAAAAAAAAATACAATAAATAAATCTGCTATGTATACAGCAGGGAATAGAGAGCGAAACAGGCATTAATCTGGCATTAAGCACCAGACCCTGAGCTCAGTGGGGCAGATGTGCCAGGGCCACGCATCCCCTGGGAGCATGTGCCACCTGCCCTGAGTGCAGCAGCAGAGGAGGCAGAGACCCCCATCCTTGCCTGCCCTGCAACCAGATGCCAGTGCGGAGCGGTGCTCTCCTGGGGCCAGGTCACACATCTATGGCCCCTCTCCCACCGCACGGGGCCACCAGGGCAGGATCACACGGCTGGTGCCAGTCTGTGGCTCCTGCTCCCAGGCTGGTGTAAATCAGGGGTTACCCTGATGCAGGCAGTGGAACAGCTCCTGATTTACAGCATCCTACACAAGAGGACAACTTGACCTTATGCTTCAACATCAGTGCTGCTTCCTTTGTTGAAAGCTTCTTAAGACAGACATGCAATCGATCCCGGAGAAACACTGAGCAGCACAGCTCAGGTTCTGCATAAGTCAGGGCTGGGCTTCCCAGAGAAATTGCCTGATCCAGGCTCCCATGACATCTATTCTTAGGTGCTCCCTCCATGCTCTCAGATAGGAGTGTGTTTTTCCATTTTACTTTTGTCAAAAATGAGCTGCTTTAAATCAATATAATCCACAAAGAGAATTTTTCCATAGTAAGTCCGACTTACCTATGCGACCTTTCAGACAGACAGGCTTTTAGCGAGCTCAGCTCTTTGGAAATTCTAGCCTTTATGGGCATTTGATGTTATTTTAGAATCCAAGAGGAAAAAGCTTACTGCCTTGCCTCTGTTTTCACAGCCATAATTATGAGGGCAGTCTGGTGACGTAACTTGTTTGGGAAATAAATGATAGCTTTCAACAGCAAGTGCTGTCAGACACTTCATTCCTTGTAACTATTTTAGACATCCTAATTCATTTTGCACTTCGACAGCACCAGATACTGCTATTATTTATGCTTGTGTAAATCCTGCGCTACACCACTGCCTTCAGGAGGCTTACTCTGTGTTTACACTGTGTGCAAGGCAGCAGAGTATGGCTTGTGGCATAAGTCTGTATACGCCTTGTGGTGTGATCTTAGTCCAGTAAGTTCAATGGGAGAACAACACGGATGTAGTCTTACTCCCTCACTAGTTGCAACTGTTTGCCTTGGTGTCACAGACCTTGAAAGCAAAGGCAGGATCACACTTCAGGCATTTTCACACTTTAAACAGAGAGAAGAAAGGGGCAAGGCAAAGTACAGACAAAGGTATATTTTTTGCAGAACAAACCAGACAATTTATCGTGATAGAGGCATTACCAGTTACAGGCTGACGCCAACAAGAACCCCAGCGTTCCATAGGGCTTCAGTGACTGAAATGTTACCGCACGGTCTCCATGCCTTCACCCTGTACATCCCTGCACTCCATGCTCCAGCCAAGCTCTCTGCTGACCTGAAACAGGCAGCAGCCCGGCTCTCAGGCTGCAACCCAAGCAGAGCACCCTGGTTATGTGCCACCTCCCCGAAAGACATGTTTAAGAGTCAGCAGTTACAAGTATGAGCAGAGACAGCAAAGTAATAATAATACTTAGTCCGTTCTTTTTCCAAACGTGATTCCTCACAGCACCTCTACGGCAAGGAAGGATCATCATTCCCTCTTGAGACATGAGGAACCGGGATATGGAGGGGTGAAAAGCTCTACCAGCAGAAAAGCTCTACAAAAGAAACCAGAGTGAAAACAGGTGGGTAACACAATGCAGGTACAAGATAAACTTTTCCATAAATTCTGTAGGAAACTGTTGGCTTTTGAAGACATCCCCCACAGTGTTTGTAACCCAAATTGTGCTGAACTGAAAAGCTGAAAGATGCATTGACACAAACAAAATGAACAAGAAGAGGGCATTTTTTGTTGTTTTCATTGACACCCTAGAGAAGAACCTGTGGGCAGCAGCCTCGTCTGCACCGCGAGTGCTGTGCTGCTGGTGCGGAGTGGGTGCTGCTGGCTCCCAGAGCTGCAGTCAGACCCACGGCTGCACAAAGCAGCCAGCCCTGCTCCCTGGCAGGACACAGCTCACAACAGAAAAGCTGCTGAAGCGGTGCCAGTTTTCACAGCCAAACAAACTCACCCTTGTCCTCGCCACAGAGGGGCTCGCAGGCATCTCTCCCCTTTGTGGAGGTGAGTTGGCTTTTCTGTCTCACTCAGATGCCTGCTGTGCTCTACAGCCTGGTTTTGGGCAACTGTTTGGTGGGGTTGGCTTCCTTTGCTGGAAAAACAGGCTCCTGTCCTCCTGGCCCTGGTTTCATACAAGTACGTGTCATTCTCCAGGTGAAGCCAATTAGGATTCATTGTCCTCTTGCACTGTGAGGACCTGCCTTTGCCATCATGAAGCCACACAGGTCTCTGACAAGGCCTGGAGTGGCTGTACTTGGGAAAGGTCTCCTGCCCACCTGAGCACCAGAAGCAGCACTTGTACCTGAATGCTCTCAACCCCAACTGCCCCCTCTCATTTTTGACTTCAGGGGCCATTTTCTGCCATCCAGCTCTGGAGGACAGGCTTCCGGAAGAACCCTCCCTAGCCTGAGGAGGACCTTGCCAAACCCCTTCTCCCAGCATGGACCACGTTGAGGATCATTCCTCAGGTTTGCCTTGTCCACAGGGTGCCTAGGACAAAGGGCAATGCTGACAGGTCTTCATTAGCCCTAAGAAGCTGTCATCTGGCTCTGTTTGAACAGGCAAAACAGCTACAGATTCGGTTCATGCATTTAAGTTTGCTAGTGTTTTCCTGTTCCTTCCTACCCCTCTTCCTAGCCTTGCCTGCCCCAGGGCAGGCACCAGCTCTCCCATCAGACCTTTTCTGTGTCAAAGGAGTGACACTGCCCTCGTAGGCATCACTGAATGAGCAACGTAGGACTGCACCTATGGTGGGCATGGCTTGATTTTCTGATGAGCCAACTGAAATGGGCATTTAGAAACAAGAACTGTTGCTTAAATAAACATGGTGCTATGCAAAAGACAACCCCAACAGAGATTAATTTCACATTCACCTATAATTACACTGAAAAATGAGAGTGTGGCTAAGAAATCCCATCTTAAAATAAAATTAAGGCCTGCTTCAATCCTTCATCTAGCCCATTTCTACCAACAGCACACATGCATTTGTACATGTTATTAGATTGACGTGGTAGCATCCTGGACAAATCAAATTAATCCAAATATCTGCAGGTATGAAATGTTGTAGATGAGAAATGAACACATAAAGTATATGCAATTTTCCCCTGGCAGTTTATTATGGTATGAAGAAAAAAAACCCATTCTGTGCTTGAAGCTGACGTAATATTACAAATGTATTGCGAAGTATGACGTGACTATTAAAATATGATTACACAAAGTCATTTTAAGAAGTTTACAGTACAGTGAATCTTTTATAAACAGACTCTTAAATATACATAGGACAATAGTAGCTGACCGAAAAAACATCAAAAATTAACTATTAATGTTTATAGACTTTTCCCCTGAAAAAAAAAAAAAAAAGAAGTCTCACATTAAAACAGAAATTATGAAAAGCCTTAAAACCAGGAACAAATCACCTGTACACTACAAATATACATGGCAGAGGTGTGCAAACCAGAGCTACCTTTCCATCAGGGAGGACAGGCAGTGCCTCTCCTGCATAGCCCACTTCGGAGCACAGTGCCTCCTTGCCATGTGTGCACACACTGGTCAGCAGTGGGAACACCACAAGCACACACTCACTGCAGGACAATGAGGGCGCGTTGTCAGCGTCAAATTGACCTACTGGAGTGTATTGAGCTGATAACGTGCCCAGGATCTCTGCAGGCAATGGACCTACATCCCAGGATTGGGCTGCAAGACTAGCTATGTGTCTCTTCTTATGGATTTTATGGGTTCTTTAATGCAACTTTTCAATCTGTCCTTGTGATATGGGAGAACAGATGCCACATTTGATTTCTGCTTAGTCTGGCTCCAATGACACCCCTAGTTCATGTGTTAAGTTATGTCAAAAACATAAGAAGTTTATGCTGTAATACACAGTATTACTGAAACTAACAATATTATTTGCATATTTATAACAAGGTATAATGAAATCCCTATAATAAAACCAAAAGTTAAGCTGTAGATTTATTTACAAACAGTCCAGCAAAGAAGTATAAATACTTCTACATTTAAGGTTTAGGAAAACATAATTTACAAAATATTCAAATATATACAGTCATCTGAAAAACTGCCAACATTAAACTTTGATGCAGGCAAAGAATTGGCTGAGTCTATTCATTCTGTACTGAAAGAGGCGCCGGCTTTCCCAGGCTGTCTGTTCTGTTCAAAAGCCATACGTACGTTATTTACAACGAGACTGCTTTTCTCCGAGCTAAACATGTCCAGAGCTTTGAGCGTGCTGTCCCAAAATGTCATCTATCATTGTCAGATTGTTCAACCACTCTTCATCGTTGCTGCTGCTGCTGTTCTTCATGAGAGAGTCGAGGAAGTCAGTGTCACTGCAGTTGGTGGGCATGATGGAGTTGCTGTGCTGGGACACAAAGTCGTACTGTGGCAGCTCGGCGGCGGCACTCAGCCTGTTGAAGGCATCGGGTGGCTGGCCTGAGGAAGGGTAGCTTGGTGGGCCAAGGCCTGGGGCAGGATTGAGCTGGTTAAAACTGGACACTCCTTGTGGCACTGATTTCATAACATTCATAGCTGGCAGCGGTCCTCTGGTTAAATTGTGTCTCAAGGTCTGATTACTCATTGGGCTCAAGCTCTGGCCAGACTGGCTCATGCTCAGTTTTTGCATCTGTCTGACCTGGACGCTGGGAGCGATCTGATTAGGTGGCACTACAGCCTGCTGGGAGAACTGCTGACCTGCTGCACTTGGCCTCGTGCTCTGTTTGGAGAAGAGAGTGTTACTGGAGAACTGCTGCATGCTGGTATCCATTTGGCTTTGATTTGGCATTCTTGGCACAGTGGTTGGCGTCCACATCTGGGCAGATGAGTTGGGGTAGACGTTAGGGACCCTTGGCATACCTGACTGCCTCAAGTGTTGCTGAGCTGCAGAGTGATTTGCTAAGGAACCAGAACTGAAACCTGCCATTGGCATTCCTGGCCGCACAGTAGAGTGGCTGTGTACTGTTTGGCACCCCGAGTTCATGCCCAGTGAGTTCTGGCTTGGCCGCAGCGGGATGTTAAAGTCAGAATTAGGTGGAAAAATCCCCTGCTGCTTGCCAGGGTTGTGTGGAATCATCACCATTGTCCCGCTGCTCTGGCTGGCGGTGGCTGGGGCCATGCCAGAGCCCAAGGTGCTCTGTAGCATGGCTGGGTTAGATGGCAGCATGCGGTGGTTGGGCGGAGGAGCTGGCATCACCTGGCTGCAGTCAGTGGGAATGGGCTGCTGCACAGCTGTGGACAAAGAGACGTGTTAGCTGGTGAGCACACATTCATCCTGGAAACATGGCAGAGCCTTAAAAAGCTGCTGCTCCGTCCTTCTCTTTCATTACATGGCCCTCTCTGTGTTCTTTGTAACAGTTATTACTGGAGTGATGAGGAAATGGGTGAATTTCATGATATGTGATAAAATGTGAAATGCTTTTATTGCAGGACAGAGGATCATTAAGTGCCCTGCATTTAATCAGACCCTAGGCACTAGATCTACCAGGCTTTTCAGAGCACGCCACTTCTCTCCTTACCTTGAAACTGATTTATCTGCTGAGCCGCAAATAAACTCCTCTGCTCAGGTGTTACTCCCAGCATATTTTGTCTCTGCTTTTCCTGGAAAGCAAGGGACATAACATTCAAGTTGCATCCTCTTGACAAGCAAGAATAGCAGCAGACAACTGAGGTGTAGCCACTGTCATCATTAACAACCTCTCCTGTACGTACACACCACACACACACACACACACATACAACCCCCTATGAGGCTCAGCCCAGTTTATTTCAAACTGGGTCTTAATTGCTCTCATGCCCCTTCTTGCAGAGGTGTCCTGATAACAGCCCTGCATTAGGAAACACAGCTTTCAGCAGGTGCTGTACAGGTGCCCCAAGGGGAGCTGGACAAACACAGAGACCCTCATGTCACCAGCTTATGAGTGAAGTGCAGCACAGCCAGAGGCTGCAGGAACCCTGGCATCTCCTCAGCACCTCTTGTGCTCACTGTTTGGATGTGCCCTGTGAAGTACTCAACCCGGGACAAAAGGTGCCTGGAAGTCTATTAGTGAACAGGATCTGCAGCAGTATTGCAGGGACACAGCAAGGAATGGTGTGGTGGCCACTATGCTGTCTGCAGGATGGCTCTGCTCCTGTGTAATCTCACTTCATGCTGATTGCCACTTCTAAGCAGTTAGCATTAGACAGCAGGAAGCCAGGGACCCTGAAAAGCACTGGGGGCTTTCTCCAAGTGACCCGATTTGTGTCTCCCACCATTTAACCCCAGAACCCACCGCTGCAGACACATTCCTGTTGTGGATCTGGGGAACTCTCTGTGGACAGTGGAAGCCAAGGCCTGGCTCCCACTGTGTCAAAGTGGCACAGATAAGCTTGAAGCCAACTGGCAGCAAGGAGGCAGAGTTGGTTTTGAAAGGGAGTTTGATCAATGAGCAGGACAGTACTTTGTTGATGGTTTTACTGAGCCACTTCTCATTTCCCATCCAAAGAAATGAGACTCCTCATTCCTTTGAATGGGAAAAATGCAGCATGCTCAGAAATCAGAGGCACATGTTCAGTACTGCCTCACCCAACTTGTCTGTGGGATTCTCCTATCCCTGCTCCTTCACACAGTACATTACAAAACTCATACAGGGACTTCTGTTGCTAGAGAGACCGGCCAAGCCCAGGACAAACCGAAGTCTAACATCTGCTCTGGTAAAGCCCAAGGGAACCAGAAAGAAAAGCAAGACATGGAGGACATCTGTCCTGGGGCTGACTCACTCTCCTCTGCACCTTCCCTCCCACCTCTGTGGCTGGCCAAGGATGATGGCAATGATGCGGAGGTGACTGAATCCTTCCCTTGCATACTAGTGGGCTGATCTGCACTTGGACTTGCTGAGCAGCACTTGGCCTTGGCTTCCCTTGGGCATGACATCCTGGACCCACCACAGCCCTAGTCTGACTCAAGCCAGCAGTTCCAGGGTCACTCCTTTGTGCTTGCTGACTGGTGATTTCCCCATTCCTGTTAGAATAGTTAGTCCTGTCCTTCCCAGTGAGGTGGACAGCAGAGCAACCCACAGAGGCACCCAGAATTGTACCTGCATCAGCTGTCGTTTCATTATTTGCTGCTTCAGTAAATGGTTCCTCATCGTGTACCCATTCACTGTGGCTGGTGTCGGCACAGAGCCTCCGCTTGGGATGGAGCCCGGCTCCTGAAGTCTGGCAACAATTCCTGGATTTTGATCCTGCCAAGAAAGATGAAAAAAGAAAATGAATCTCATCAGGGAGACAACAACAGAAGCCCTTATATTCTCTGCTGATGCCCTCTCTCCAGTCTTTGGCTGTCCCAAGGCCAAAACACCTTGTGGGTTCGCATGGACCTGCATGCCATGGTGAGGACAGTGAGGGGCAGGGGACTGCTCTCATCTCTGAGGATCAGCACAAGAAGAAGTGAGAGAAGCAAAAAAAGTTAATCCAAAATTCTTTGTGACTAGCCCAAGGCTACAAGACTGATTCAGTACCATTACTGGAGTCACATGGCAGCCTGGCTGGCAGAAGGGATGTGAGTAAAGTGTCACATTTCCCACCAGTTCCCCAACTGTTACACTGAAAGACATAAGGAAAAAAGAGTTGCATCAGGGTAGGATTTGGCAGTTGAATGTAAAGGAGAAGCCTACAGGAAGAGAAAACAGCAAACTAAAGGCAGAAGAGGGTAAAACGGTACCCTCGGACCAGGGAAAAAGAAAGGAAGAAAGAAGACATGGGCCTGGAATTAAGTGGTTCTTATGGGTTCCATGAGTGGACAAACGAGGATAGCCAGTTGTGAAAGGAGAGGAGAATGGTCAGGTCATGGCTGGGCACAGGTCAGTGATGCACTGGGCCTGACTCCTGGCTGATGCAAACTGGCCTCACTGTAAGTCCTCAATGAAAGATCTGAGGTGCTTCTCACCAGGTGAGGACTTGCCTTCAAAGAAAGAGCACTGTGGAGAGAAGAGGAAAAGAATATTCTCAAGAACAGATGAAGACACAGCCCAAAAGGGGAAAAAAAGAAAGTACTGAAGTCTAAACATCTCTGGAGCTGGAGGTAGTCAGGGAAATACAAACGAAAAACTAGGGAAGAAGTCAAGGCCTCACTGAGGATAAGATTCTGTGCACTGTACCCAGGAACAGGAGTACCAATGAATTCCCCTTTCTCCATTTTCACATCCAGCGTCTATATTATTTATGATCTTTTGTTATTATTGGCAGGGAGAAGTTTGTATATTATATCCAGCATCCTTAGTTGGGCCATGCTTCCTTTGTTTTCAGAATGGAAGCCCACATCCTTTGTTTGAGAATCAATGTTATCAGGAGATAAGCAAGAAGAAAATGGTTGTTGCCTTTTGACATCTGACAATTAGAAGCATGCTCAGATGAGGAAAACAGGATACAAGCAGTGTTTCAGAATGGCCATAAGAAAGCCTTAGAAGACATTTATCACCAGGCAAGCTTCTTGGGCCTGGGGCACCTTTCCACAGCAGCTTCACTGTGAGAAACCACCCAACTCCATCCAAGATATTCTGTGTAAGATCGATTACCAAGAAGGTCACTGAAATGACTCATTTTTATGGTGCCTCCTTTTGTTGTAGCACTTCTGTCTATTTTGCAAAAGTACAATTGATGAAATGTAAATTCCTGCCAGATAATTTACTAAAAGACACAGGCCTGCAGCTCATCACTGCTCTCATTATCATTCCTATTCATGGGCAGTCTCATAAGACTAGTCTTTATTACTGGTGCTTTGCTTACGATTCTGCTGGACATCTCTCCTCCTCCCCCTTCCCTCCTACCCATTTCACCTCCTCTCTCCCACAGGAAAAAAAGGAAGGGAGGAGAAAAGTAAATATGATTTACTACAGATGTAAATATGAAAGTTCATGTAAAGCTAGCACTCTGCTTTCATGTCAGACAGGATTCTGCAGCCATAGTTAAGCTTTGAATAATGCAGATTGCCTCTAGGGGAATATTTGAAAGTGGAGGGATTCAGTTTGTGTACTCTGCACATGAAAGGCACTGAAATGTTCATGCCACCAAAATCCCTGCCATCTCTCAAATTTCCTCCAAACTTGTCTTGTGTGCAGAAGGTCTGTGCTTACTGAAGCAGATGAGTTTAGTGCAAGGACAATCATCCTGATGTCTTGCTCAGAGCTATTGCATTAACAAGTCATAACATTAAAGTCTCTTTTCCTAATCATGTCCACCTCATTCTAATTTCTCCTAAACATCATCAAGAAAATAATGTTGATTTTTCCATATTATTAATGGTAAAGAAGTGTAAATCACATTACTAATTGCAGCTCTTGTGCTGTGGCAGTACAACAGCTTAATTATATGGGATTTTCTGCAGGCACCCTATAGCAATAATGACAATCAGTGAAGTTCATTTGCAAATACACAGAATGGGTTGCTGAGTTTTTCAGAGCAAAGTTGTATAACACGTAATTAGCCACTAAAGAAGCAATCTATAGATATACATTTTGCTTTTGGGGAAATTAGGACAAAATAGCGTAGATGGGAAGACAAAGAATGAATTCAAAATCTTGCCTTCTACAGTTCACATTTAGGTTAAGCCCGAAAAAAAGGAAGGAAAAAAGAGAAAAGAAAAAGTTCTCTCTTTTCACCACTAGTGGGAACTACTGTATTCTCTTACAATAAAAAAATAGCCACTTCAACGTCATGACTAAGAATAGCTCTGGTGTAGTCTAAAGGACGCTGCTATCTGAACCAAAGGTTAATGAACTTTAAACATTTTCCCTTTTCATCACTCCCTAAGAAAAATCACTTTCCTTCCCACAGTAAGGCCAAGCCACACAAGCCATAATCTCAACTGGTCTATAGCCTGGGCTATCTCGTTTGAAAATCCAGGAAGACAGCAAAGACAGGAGGATTCTAGTGCTGAAGCTGGGAATGATGGAAGAGGGTGTTCACACCCAAAGGCTCCTGTGTCTGGGGCAGCTGTAAGCTAAACTGCAGGGCATAGATGGCCACGGGGATTCTTATTCTTCGACTTAAAAAAGTGTTTGCATGTAGGTATCAGGTTTTTTTGCCATTTTCCCCTCCAAAAACGTACATTAAGACATCAAATGGGCAGAATCCCTAACTAAACGGCACACCACACAGCCCTAGAATTGAAGAGCATGGGTTTATATTGCTAAGGAAAGTGTCACATAGCAGGTCTGGACCTCCTGCAGCACTCCCTGGGCTTTCCAATATGGCAATTTTTGGTCAAAAAGGTGCCAGGGTTAACTTTGTGGTTTTGACTTAGTGTCTCATGAGCTAGTTTTGAGAGTAAAGCAGAAAAGAACCAGGTTTGCAGGAATGTATACTGTTTGTGTCAGTATCCAGCCACTGGCTGTAATTGTGAAAGCCCACTGAAATCAGTTCATCCCAGCTGGTGCCTGATGGGAGGCTGTCCAGCCTAGGCAAACCCATTTGCAGATCACTGCACCAAGTTGCAGTGAGAGAGGGTTTGATCCAACAAAACATTCAGGCAACCACTTAATGGCAAATGTGCAAACAGTCCCACTGAGACCTACCACGTACATTTATGAATCTACATCCTTCTAAACATTCACTCACAGGCTCGACCTGCCCAGCCCCATCATCTGATTATGTACAAGATGCACAACTGCAGTAAATAAGCACAGAGATGAATAGTTCTGTTGATAAACTCCAGTCCTCAGCACTTAGTTATAGACCCAGCGATCACTTTGTGGCTTCACTTAAGCAAGAATGAAGAAATTTATGGCCCCTAATTCCTCTGAATCCTCATTAACAAACAGTCCAAAAAGAATTTAAAAGCAAGACTTTCCAAAGATCTGAGCTGGAGCTTTAATCACTCTTTGGCAAGTATGTAAAAATCCTTCTAATCTTTAATAGAGAGCATGCCTTGTTTTTTAGGACTATGTGAAAAAACTAAACTCATTTATCATTATTAAACTTTCCCATCTGCTCTTACGGTGTAACTCCAAAGAATATAACAAAGAAATATACATGTTAAATTGTATTGACTTAAGCCCAGAGCTATCAGAGATGTACAATTTATTTCAGTGAGGGCATGAGGGGGACTGCAGGCTGCTATACAGAGTCATTTGTCCAAGGCTGAAAAGACAGTTATCTGCACCAAAATGGCTCTTGGAAAGGCACATTTGCTTTATAAGAAATAAGCTGCCAGGTGAGACCATTCAGCATTATGTTACAGACACAGACAATAAAACTAAGCCATGAATTTCAATAGTTAACAGATGGACTAATTAGAGACTGAATTCTTTGTGGTTCTAACAGATAAACAGGTCACAGCAAGGTTACTGAGAGACAGGCAGCTTTGCAAATTTCAGCAGATATTTGTAGAGTTAGGGAAGAACTGCACTTCCTAACTGAAAGTGTTAGCAGCAGCGGAAGAACAGAAACACGTCTAATTAAAAATGCCTATAGTACCTGTGTGTGAAAAGCTTATTCCATTTCAAAAGACAATGCTGATTTGAGAAATATTCCCTCCACTTTCAATGGGGCATTCAGTCTGAATCCAGTAATTACAGAGCTTAAAACAGAAGGGTTGTTGAGATGAGCCACAAAACCCTGGCATGAAAGGGAAAGACTGAAGGAAATGGTTTGCTCAAGGTAGATGTTTGCTAGAAATACAAGAAAGGGACAAACTGCTCTTTCCATTCCTCTTTTGGTAACCAAAGAAAATGTACTTGAGGTATTTATGAAGACATCACACAGTAACAAACAAACAAATAAAGGATAACAGAGGAAAACCATGGCACTGGACTTGACAGGAGCTGGTACCACTGATGTGCCCAGGCAGGGACTGGAGGTGGGTCTGTATTCTCAGGAGGGACAGCTGCTCTCTAGAGGTGGGGTGAAGTTTCATTAACCCAGTTTTGTTCTGTATTTGAAGAACATCTGTTACATATGGGGTGTTCTGTACTCTGCTAAGGAAATGCAAATGCTAGTTTCAACTTAATGCCTCTGCGCTTCCCTGAGCTCCCGCCTGCCTGCATTGTCTTCTGTCTAGTAGGTGTTGCATCTCCTTGGTGGATGCCTGGGCAGCACCTTCCTCTGAAGTCCCTGTCTAGGACTCCTAGGCAAAACGTCTCTACAAAAGCTATGAATGAAGCAATTAGAGCACTAGTAGCATTAAAGTTGCCTCACCCATATAATTTCACAGTATAAGAGGTTATGTGTTTAGGTCTACAGAGAAGACAGACATAGACTCCTAGTGTCTACCAATCTTGTGCAGCCCCATAGAAAACCACTTTTACGAAGGAGGATCATTGTCTCCACGGCTGTTAATCCAAGTAGATACTAAGATGGTGAATCTGCCTGTCTAATGCATACAAACAGAGCAAACAAAATCCAGGGTCATGGTTTGGCAGAATGATGGTGTCAGCCCAGTCAAGAGTGCAATGTCTGTGAGATGCCATGATCATCTGCTTCACACAGAAGTCAGGGTTACTTATGCTTCTTGCCTTTGCTTCTTGCCTCTAACAAAACTCTCTATTTGCTCTTTGGAAGTTTTCTGTCTTTTTTTCTCTCCTCTATTCTGCTCACAATTCAGAGATGCTCTTCAAGATAAAATAGCCTTTCAGTTCAGAAAGGCTCCAAAGCTTTCTGTTTGTTTGTGTGTTTGCTTTAGCCCAGTGTATGAACATTGATAAAACAAACTGTGCTGCTCAATGGATCTTTTTTCTACCCATCTTTCACCCATTTACTTGATATACAAGCATGTGAAATACTACCAGACTCAAGTTTCTAAGCTTATCTTGGAGGCTATCAGTCAGGAAAGGGCTTTGTTTGAAGACTGTAAGTGATCCATGAGGATATGGTTCTGTTTCTAAAATAGAAGTTCTTTAAAGTTTTTCTTTCTTTTCACACGGCACTAGCATGTGCAGCTTCCTCCAAAGCTAGCCCTGTGCTAGAAGCAATGACAGAATCACCACACCTGGCTACCGATTGTGTCAGGGTCTCCTCCCTTCAAGCAAAGCAGATGAAACACTTATTTCCCTATAGCTGCTCATTATATTGAACATTGTCCTAAACAAAACAAAATCCCATGGAAGTATCCAAAATGCTTTTAAAAACGCACCTAGAATTTTAATGAGATGGAAACTGAGTCCACTTCCTCTCAAAAAAACCTCATCAAATTAGTTAAAGCTTTTGTGCAAAGGCTCTACTGGTATTTTCATAGCTGGTTTCATCCACCAAAACATGCTGTTGAAGAGCAGAAGCAATCAGAGCAACGGAAAAACAGAAAATCCAGAGTGAGTTACTGCAACAGTGATTTTTCTCTTAGATGAAAATGCATCCTCCAGCAGGCAGGTTGAAATCAAGCTGTGATGCTGTTACCAGCACCATGTTGTTAGAAAGATCATAGCAAATGGCTTTGGGAGCAGCCAGGAGCCTGAGGCACAACCTGGATGGGAAAGTTGGTGTATCACAGACACACAACCTCCCAGGGACTGTGCTGCTTGTAAAGAGGCACGAGTAAGACTCCAGTGACAGGACCTACTCTGCAGAGAGATCCTTTGGCCCAGATAAACTGCCAGGCTATAGGTATAGGCAGCCCAGAGAACACCTTTGCTCCATCATTCCAAGTGAAAGGCAAACCTTTCAGGAGCAACAGAGAGCACAGAGGCTCTGCCAGACCCCTGACGGCAATGGGACCTGAGTACTTGCAGCATTAACACACTTTTCCTCCACCTGAGAATGCTCTAGGGCTGGACTCATCGCTGCAAGTCTTTGCACCACCATACTTCAACATAAACTGTATGTTACTGTTTTTGTGTGTATATACCCAAAGATGCAGAGCTGGGTGTTTTGTACCTGTCTATACAACATAGAGTCAAGATCCTAAATTGAATTCTCTGCAAAGAACAAAATAATTATATTTGGCTTGTTCAGCTATCATGATTCTCCGGCCCTTGACACCATGCTTTCGTTCCCATGGAGGGCAGCTTGCCTATAAATTCAATGAGATAATCTAAAACTGTATTTATCACACCCAATTTCAGCTGGTAGTCCTTCTGCCTGTCTCTACAAGGTTGTGCTAGCTGTGATGACAAACTACAACATCTCGTATCTATAAAGTGCTTTGACTGAAGTAATCCTTGTGTTATGTCAGGGCATGCTCTCAGAGGTGTCGATAAGATTCAAAAGGAGCTGGGTTAGCTTGACACCCGGAAGAAAGTGCTACAGGAAATGCAATGACTGGCTGGTGAATTTCTGTATTAGGGCGAGCAGAAAAGATGCGACTGAAAAAGTCACTGTTTCATTCTAACAAGGGAAAAATCATGAATTCTTGAGCTAATAGAAGAAATCAGTCCTCTGCCCATTTCTGAAAACCTCTGTGAACTGCAGTGGGGTGGTCTGAGTCAGAGATTTGTGAATCCCTTGATTTCTCTAAGTTAATGTTTCCATGTATTTCTTTTTCCTTTTCATGCAAAGGGCCAATTTGCAGATGCAGATACTGATGTCTTGTTAACTTTCAATAGCAGTTGCCTGCCTAACCGCTTCTGAGAAGCCCTTTGCACAAAAACCCACCACATGCAAAACCCAACAGCTTATGCTCCTGATTTCTCATGTGAGCGCACAAACAAAGCACACCCTGGCATGAAGTATCACATCGCTTTTTCAGTACTAAAGCTTTCACAAGCTCACTATTTCCTAACAGATGAACCTATTCAAACACCTAAAATGGTTGTATCGGACCGTCTGCCCAATTGAGTGCCAAAAATCACCACCATGACTTACACAACAAGATGCAGTGATAAATAACATGCTAAAACAATGGATGCAAAGCAGGCTGTGACGAGGTAGTCCTTGTGAACACATTTTTAAAACCAAGATGCTGAAAAAGAAAAATGCATTAAGGTGACCTTGAGTATGGGGAACAAGGTGCGATTCCATTATTTTCTTAAATGGAAATGATTATTAAAACACCCGAAGCTGAACTGCTGTAACCAAGTCAACTCAATCTCCCCTTAAAAATTCCTTTTCTCCCCTTCCATTCAGATTGTATTTACAAACTGTAGATGTCTCATTTTTTTCTTGTGTCATTTCATTATTACAGAGTTGAGATCACTAGCCATCTGCAGCTTCATTTCATCAAGCTCTGATTTGTCCTTGGAGCAAGGTCATACGGGACAAGAACATAAAATGCTGCTTTCCTCAACTGACAGTTCTTTATGCCTTCCTGTAAATACTCCCCACTAATTTTAAATAATTTTACCACTTCATACTCCCCCTCACACACGCTGAAAATGCTGATATACAAGCATATTAATAAGGATCTTGTCATTTAGCCACTGCATGACATATTAGAAGCAATTAACGGTGTTTATTTGCTGATAACATAGGCATTTCGAACTCCAGCTCAAGAATCCTTGGTAGCTTCATGTGACTTGCAGGATATTAGCTATGGGTCAGAAGCTGGGACCCCCCCATTCAGCATTAGCATATGCTTGGAGCGACTCTGCTTTCCATCAAACAGAAAAAAAATGCAGTCAGCACACAAAAATTACCAGCTGCTATATACCCTATGGTGGGTGAGTGATAATAAAACATCACAAGGTGTATGTAGGTTCATGCATTGAAATCAATAGACCACTAAGAAAAGATTTTCAGGCTCATGACACAACGTTCCAAGCTAAAAACAAAGCAAACAGAACATGGAATTTCTACTCGGCTCAGCTTTGATTTGACATAAATTCTGGAGCATCTTCCCTTAAGCAGAGGCCACTGCTCTGGATTATGGCAAAATCAAACCAAGGGAAAAAAAAATAGCAGGGTAAAATAATCTAAAAGTCTTCATTAGCACACTCATAAAGAAACAGTGAATAAGTGAGTGATTAAGAGTAATCAGCTCTAGCTCTGGGGGTCACTCCCCCCTCCAGTCTCTGTCTGCAGATGCTGTCAACAGCTGACTGAAGGTCCCACCTCTAATCTCCAACACAAGGTGCCTCTCTTTTGGCACCTGGAAAATTCGCTACTGGGCTGATGTAGGGAATTCTGTGATATGCTCTGCTGTACACAGCCATCTGGCTCCCAAATAACCATGTGAGAGTTTTTACTTGGGTGCTTTTAATAGCCCCACTACTCCTAGACATGAAGACACGCACATCTTAGAGATCTGTGGAGGGTTAGCTCATGAGACACTGAGCGTGCAATTTGTCAGAAGGAGACGCAGAAAATGGGATCATTAAAGGTGAACTCCCCAGCTACCTCTAAAGGAGATGATCTTGAACAGTGAGTTCGTTTCATGACTGAGTCAGAGGATAAAAGCCAGACACATGGACTTGGGCTCACATGAGCAGGTTCAGTCCCCAATTCCATCATACATAGTTTCTTCACGTGACTATGGACAAGTTGCTTCATTTCTCTGCTTCCCCTCAAAAGGAATTAAAGTTATTCCCTGAGTAGGAGGATGGGGTCAGTTCCCGGGGCAGTGTGAGGGGTTACATCTTCAGCCTCCTGAAACAGTGCTTCTTCCATGCCCTCAGGTTATGACCCAAAGACCTGCAGCAGAACTGCACTCCATGCTGCTCACCTGCAAGAGATGGAAGGGCTTTTTCTGCTTCACACAACACACAAGACTTTGTCATGTCCTCTTCTCTGCATCTCTCCTCCGGGTCCGGCCACAGCTGGTTGCATCTCAGAACAGCACTAAACTACACCAAGTTGTAATGGTCCCCTGAGGCCCCTGTCTAACCTTGCTGCACAGACCAGTGGAGCGCAGCATGTCCTGGAAACACGTCCTGTGATCCCATGACTCGTTCCTTAAGTGCCAGCAAAAGAAGCTGCTGCAACAACTACAGACATTGCCACACCTGGGGAATCCAGAAATAAGAGGCTGGCTGGGGTAGTTACAGGTGAGAATCCTAGGATTTTCCTGCAAGTCCTGCTTTATGATTCACTGTGAGAGCTTTTACTGTGATGAGAACAGTCCTGCTTTACTCAGCATCCTCTCCCACATCCCTGGCTTCTGCCCCCTTCCATCCCCATTATACAGAATCATAGAATAGTTAGGGTTGTCTGTCTTTCTCTGTCATTTACACAGCAGGAGAAACCTTTGATTAAAAAATTATCCATGATGATAAAAACATCCAGGCGCCTCGAAATATCATCTGCTTAAGTCAGCCAACATTCCCCTGAATCCCTGTGGGATTTTGGTGTCTTTGTCCCTTAAGAGAATAGGATTCTAGGAAACATACCTTTGAATATTTGGCCAGTGACATGTTTGCTCTAATGGAATAGGTAAGCCTGTTAAAGAAGCAAGAGGCTGGAGCAAGTCCACATTCACTGCAAGGCAGAGATGTTGCAGAGCACTCGCAAGTGCTTCTTCTGCAGAGACACCGCATGTCAACAGTTAACTTCCCTTTGTTCCCATCCAAATGATTAAGGTTAGAAGCTCGCCTGGTGACATCACCAGAGTTTAAACATGCTGGATATGGTCCAGGGAGCCAAAGTTATTGCTGACCCCATGCTTACTGATCCGCTCCGCAAGTAGCTGATGTCTGCTCTCACTTTATGAATTATTTAATGGGTTAAAGATTGGTCAGGTCTTCTTTATGCAACGTACAGCTATACAGTGGGCAGGAGGATATAAACATGCATTAACAAGGTTAAAGTCATATACTGTAACTACACTGTTTTCAGCTTGCAGCTTTATTGACTTAATCATGCCAGCACCGCAGCCAACAAATCATTAAATCCATTCCTTTCTTTTGCTGGTTACCAACCACAAAAACAGAGGCAGGCAAACATGGAGCAAATCTCAGAGGGGGTGGGGAGCGGCGGTGGGGTGCGGGGCAGAGGGAGAACAGTGGGATCACTATGGAGTGCTGGCTGGCCTGTCACTGCCAGCACAAAGACGCCAAATCTGTCTTTACGGACTAAGTGGTTTCATGGTTTAAAGTGACACACTCATTTGTTCCTGTTTCGCAATGATTATAGAAAAGAAGGCGAGGGGGAGGAGGAATAAAAAGCAAACTGAGCTGCTTCGTGCCGTAACAGCGTGCATGTGTGTGCGCATCCTCGAAGAGCCACGGATCTCGTCTGTAAACACACCCCAGGGCCAGGCAAAGGGGATGGGGCACTCGCTGCACCCCGGGGGGCTCGGGCTCTGCACAGCGCTCCCTGCTAATCTGCACTGAAATGCAGGCATAATTAAGAGTTCAGGGGAAAAGAAAAAAGACATGGAGCATTAAATCAGGCCTTCTATTGCCCGCCAGGAGCAATTCTGACCACAGGCAGCAATGGGAGAAGTCCTTGCCTTCAACCTGAAGTAACAACTTTACTTTTGGACAAGTGCTTGTATTTCTGACCTGTAACTTTCCATATCCATGTCCAGCCTCTCCCCCCCACAGAAGCTCCCTGATTGTCAGCAGTGCAGAGAATGCAGGTGCCCGCAGCAGATTGCCAAAATAATGTTTCTAGGTGGTTAGTTCAAGACATCCAGGTTTGAAAACGGAGCTGTCAGCTTATTGGTTTTGAACCTGAAAGATCTTATTTGTCACTGCTTTTGTCCCTGTTAATTTCTTGATGGAAAATCATCTTCTCTACCACCATAAAATACAAGTGGCTTGTTTTGCTTAAGGGAGCATCATGTCAGGACATGGCTCCTCTGTGTTACAAACAAGCTATAGAGGAAGAATTCAGCATGAACACTCATAAACCTTCAAATATCAGGGTGTTATTGATAGGATTTATTGATGGTGACACTGCCTATTTGCAAACTTTCCTCCACTGAGAGAACATCAAATAAGCTCCCCCCTTTCTGGGGAAGACTCAGCTACAGCAGGAGAGATTCCTGGCTCATTTCAATTTCAAAAAGAAGGAGCAGTCAACAAGCTCCCTTTTCTCCACCTTCTCAGTATAAGCTGTTTAGAGCTCCCTGGATAAGAATAACCTGGATTTTGGCATCTTACCAGCGCAGGAGCTTGGCAGATACATTTGCACCTTGTCCTGAGATTCACCACTACAGACCTGTTGGAACACCATCATTATTTGGTTCTATAGTTTTTTTCTCTAGACCAAAACGACCCTCCTTCAGGTTAAGTGCAAACCTTGCCTCCTTTTGTTTACTAGTCACCAGTTCCCTATCACCCAGAGATGTCTCCTGGCTCCATACACTGCAAAGAAACATATCATTAACCCATGCAGGAGTCAGCCAGAATTCCTCTTAGAAAAAGCCGCCAGAGAAGAACCTCTCCCCCAGCCACATGCCTGCAGCACCAAGGCAGCAGAACACCATCAAACATGGTTCTTTCCAACTACCACACTACCAAACCAGCCAGAAACAAAAATGCTTTCTGAGAGTCAGGAAGTCAAGAATTCAACTACTGAAGGAACCTAAATGACACTCAGCTTCAGACTTTGGTATAACAGATCAGCACAGCTGCTGCTGCTTCCAAAGACAGAGAATAAAGGTACGTCCAGTAGACAAGGGCCAAGCTCGAGTGTGTTTTCCAGGCTTCCCTCACCCATCCATCATATCTCAGAGATGCACATTAGGGTAAGGTGGAATTACCTTCTAAACATCTTTTCCTCCACCAGCCACAAGAGGAGCCTAAATGATGGAAGCAGGAAGATGACCCAGTCCCAGAGGAAGGCTGACAGCAGAGAGCACTAAACCCACATCTCAAGTCCCAAACCATCCTTTACCACTCAACTATTTTGCCTTTTGTCTGGGGCTCAGTAGCCCTGACCCCATGGGAGGTGCTCAGAGGAGTTCCCTTCAGCCAGCTAACACCACATCCTGCCCCTGAATCCCAGCTTCACAGGCTCCCACCAGCGTGCACATTGGTGTGTGCCCAAAGGCAAAGTGGAGGCTTGTGTGATGGACTCATCAGCCTGGAGAGCATCTTATCACTGCCCTGTGCTTATCAAGAGAACATGGAAACGTGGAGGAGGCTCCACCACCATGGTCATTAGCTGACAAGCTGCTTCAAAGGGAAGTGACAGTTGTGGTGATGTTTTACGACCGGCACACCCAGCCAGGAGTAACACACCAGCTGGGCTATTTATAATCCCTGATTCTAGAGTCTTAAAATAGCACTGCTTTTATTTTTACATTTTTAGGCACGCTTGTATATTCAAACAACTCCATTTGCAGGCTCCACATCAAACACATCCCAGTCTCTTGGAAATGGGAGACTGTACTCCATGCCTCCCCACTGAAAGGAGAGGTGAACTTCCCTCTCCCCATGATCCCTCTCTCCTTGGCCAATGCGATTAGAGTCTGCAGGCCTATTTCCATATAGTTCCACATACAGTCAGGCCCTTCCAAATGCACAATGCAAGGGCCAAACAACATCTGCCTGCAAACATCCCAACATAGCAGAGCTCAGACTATGCATGGCCGCATGTGTGCTGCTCTCACCAATAGACACCGCAAAGTCTCTGAAGGACTTAATGGGTCCTAAACAAAGCAATCCTGATTGTTGTGCTTTTCTTCAAAAGCAAAGGTCAATATACAGAAGCAGGCAAACAAATCATAGCTGCATGTCCGACAGGAGAGCTCTCTACAGACTCAGCACATGCATAGCTGTTCGTTCTCTGCTCCCCAGTGCCACAATGTACCTTGGTTGGCTCTTCTTAATGACTGGAGCATCCATTTGCTTTTTGTAAAACCATCCTAAAATATTCAGGGCAGAAGAAAAAATTCCTTTTACAGTCAAGGTTCTGGCAGACTGCATAGGTGCCAAATGGTAAATCGTTAGGTGTTTTAATTGCAGTTATTTATACCTTGGAACTTGTTATTAACATAGGAACCCCCCAAACTTATTCTTATCCTTAATTAAAGGGACTATAATGAAACTGCAAAAGCATGGATGGTCCAGCCAGACCACCTGTTCATTCAGGACTTACATGAGGAGGAACATTAGAGGCCCCATCTTAAGATACTTCAGCTAAGAGCTTCAGAGGGGCCTGGCCCAACACATGATCCCCAATTTCTGTGCTGAGCCTCACCCCCCAGCATCTCTCCTCCTGTCTCTCACCACAGCAGGGATGCTTTTGGGAGAGGATACTGCAGGGGTGCAATACCACCCTTCCCTATCAGCAAATCCTTTCTGACCAAGGGGCACATGGATAGGACACATCCTGGATTTGGCCTGAAGTTGCATAACCATCCCTGCTAAAATTCAGGATTAACAGGTTATATTTTCATTTGTGAGATTGTTATCTGCCCTGAGAAAGGTTTCCGATTTCACCAGCACTAATCAGGATGCCACAATGGATTTCTGGTCTTGGCAATGAGGCTCGAGAGCCTTTGTACCTTGTGGAGCTGGTTTTAATTCAAATCTAACTGGCAGAGCAATGTAGGCTGCATGTTGCACAGATTAGGGAAAAAAAGTCACTTACTGTGCCTTCTTTCTAAATCCATTCCTTACAGACACAAATCCTTCTGACAACCAAAAAATCTGGTACCTGTGGCACCTTTTCAGGAATGACATCCTCCATCTTTCCAGTGGCCCTTGGCCAAGATCCCCATTATAGTTCTGTGCTTTACAAATCTGCACTGATTCCCTGTCACACTGTAAAGGATATCATAAAACAGAAGCAGCAAGTATGTCCCGTATCAATAGAGCAGCATGCCATGAAGTACAAAACTACTGATGCCATAATTATAACTGAGAGGCCAAACGGACTCCTGAGAGGAACTGTCTTTGTGGACAGAGAGGGGAAAGGCTCACTGATGACTGGCTTCACTAGATGAGTAAATTAGACCTGGGTTATAGCCTTCTTGTTCTCCCCTTGCCTCCGCCCCCAAGGACCGTGTGAGTCAGTGGAACTGGAGGGAAAATGTACACTAAATTCTACAAATGCAGGAATTAAAGAGACATCTACAAAGCTTGCCTCTGGCACTTGATACCAGCTGCAAAATTGGGTTAGCTTGACATTGAGGCTGGAGGTGAACAGACCCAGGAAGGCTGGCTAAGCTTCAGCTGAGCAGAGCCCCTTTCTGCAAAGCAGATGAGCTGAAGGCTGACAGCAGCCTCATTGCTAGGGCATGGAAACACGTTTTTGGATCTTTAAATCCAGGAGTGGAGTCAGAGCAATTAAGAAAACAAACTAATTCCTGAATGAACACGAGGTTCAGGCAGTTTGGGATTATGAGATACATGCAAATCTGCGAGCCTGGCCTGAGCCAGTTTTTAAAGGGCTGGAGAACCCTGCAAGTTCTCCGAGGTTCAGAAAAGCTTTTCCTTTAATACTCAGGTCAAGAACATTTCAGTGTTGAGACTCTTTTACCAGTGACAGCACCGGCAAATGAACCCCAGCTGACATTCACGCTGCCTGGCAGCAGCCCGGGAGATCTCTGTAAATGGTATCACAGCTCTGGAGAGGAAATCTCAAATGTCTCGTAAATCCTGCTGCGGGGAGTGTTGCATCGCAGGGGGCTCGTTGGGTTTGTCTACTCCAACAGGATGCCAGCGATGATGCCCAGCTGCCTCTGTGATGCCACCCAAGACATCTGCCCATCATTGCCCCGTCCCAGCCTGCCCCTTGCCGCAAGCAGCATTCACAGACACCCAGAGAGACAACCCAGGACAAAGGCACAAATCACTGGGTTTACACCAAAGAGTCTTTTCGGTTTTCTTTCTTCCCTTAATACTTCCCTTTCTCTTCCATTTGCTGCTGGACTCAAGGGGAGGATATCAAGGCTGATAAAACGAGCCCAGAAACCCTTGACACATCTCCGCAAGCCGGGGAGGTTTCTTTGGGGTGAGAGCCGTGGCTGCTCTGGGGTCAGCTGGGAGGAGGGAGAAGGGGAAAAAATGAACAGCTGCAAAGCAATTAAGCTTGCCTCTGCCTTACTGTCCAAAGCAGGAGGCAATCTAATTCAGCCTGGTGCCTCTCTTCCTTCAGCCGTCTGGTGCCTGCCTGGGATTCAGGAAAGGGGCTGTCTGCCTGCCCACTTTGTCTGCTGAGCCAAAGGGGCCCTTCCCAGCCACAGTTTCCAAAGGAAAGAGATCTTGGCTGGCGGTGTCTCTTCTTTTCTGAGAAAAACATGCGCTGAATGTAGTGGCAGCAGCTTTATAACCCTCTCCTGCCCTTCCTCAGCAAACAACCAAAGTGGAGCTGGAGCAAGAAAATGACCCCGCTGGCTCCTCCACTCAGCACTTGTCTCCCAGCACAATGAATCAATTAGCGTCCAATCATTATGGTGGTAACTGTATCTTTCACAAGCAAGATTTTATATAGAGATAGAATAGGATGTTTTCTACTCATTTCCTTCCTGTCATTCTAATCATGAGCTACTGTTAAAAATACAATGCATTTAAAGTCTGTAATATTCTCAAGCATGTGTTCCAGTTTCCCAGATGAATAGCTGGACTTCTGTTTTCTGCACTGTAAAGGTGCAGCAATAAAGTGGGGGCCCATATGAAACTGGGTTAGAAACTCACACAGGGCATATACAGGTCATCTAATTTTCATGTTCCTAATATCAGGGATTACTTTAATTCCTTATTCTCGCCAACTGTTTCAGTTTCTAATCCGTGGCATAGGACTCCTTCCAGCATATCTAAGGACGTACTTGTTCTGCTGTTTCTTCAGAAACTGGCAAAAAACTTTTATTTGGAAAATGTTAGTGCAGCAGTAAAAAGCCTTTTAATACCCACTTAGAAGGAGAAAACAGGCTCTGTGAGGAGAACAGAGTACATTTCAACTTTACCTTCAGGTAAGTTTCACAGCAACCTAGACAGCCGGTGGGTACCTTCCCTCTAACTTCAGTAAGACAAAAATAAGCAAAAAAAAGTGTATTTTAAATGCAGCTAGACAGCATTTCATCTTATGAAAAGCCTCAATACTGTTATCATAAGTAGAATAAAAAAGAACTCAGAGTGAGCAAGATTTTAGCTCACCATACTGGCAAATGCTTTAGGAAGTAAGAAAACTTACAGAGGAAGCCTTTGTAAGCTAAAGCATGGTAGTTTTATATAGTGTCAACCTAGAATGCAGCTGTACACCTAAGTCATGAATTCATTTCTAATCTTGCTCCACATAGGGTCCCTGATAAAGGTCACAGTTCTTTTTAGAATTAAAATTTATAGCCATATAGATATATGCCACCTCTGCAGGAAAAGGATGCTCAGGCTCTGGACTGGGCACGAGACGGATTTGCCTGCTTCCCCCTCACAGACAATATTTTTTCTTAATAAAAACAGTCCTTACTAAATAGTCATTTTTTTGGTTCTTTTTTCCCCCAAGTGAAATACAACATAAATAAATGTTGGGGATTTTAGACAAAGTCCTAAAACACCAATGGGAAAACTGCAATAAGCCTAGCAAAACTTTTTCCAGTTAAAGATTTACTCCTGTTTCAGGACCACCACAGTCTATGGTGATATGAGCATTTCTCTCTTCTTGCCGACCTTAAGCACTCTTAAGCCATTAAACACATAATATTTTCCAATAACAGAACACCATTCCCATTTCACTAACAATACTTCACTTTAATGAGATATGAACTTGCACATCAAATGAGTCTCCCTCAGTCTGAGGAACATTAGCACACTTTAGGTAACTGCAGAATCACAAATAATGACATCAAGAGCCTGACGCTGTTCTTGGACAACTTGTAAGTCCTGGTTGCCGCAATAGGAATTTGAGATGTGTAAGGATTGCAAAATCAGATGTTAATCTGCAGTGAACAACACAGGTATGGGCAGTCTGCATTTTTGCCTTGAGCAAACAAGAACCAACAAGACAATTAATAAGAGAAAGCAGCACCAGTTCTAACTGCACGTATAAATAGGCATTAAAAACAACTGTATTCCTCAAGTGAGTCATTATACCGTGAAGAAAACTTTTACAAGAAACTTCACGTTGTTTACAAATTTCCCATCTACTTTTTGCTTCTAATTCTTTCCTTCCCACTCACAACATGTGCAACCAACCTCGGGAAGGAGCTTAAATGAAGAGCCACAGAATCATCGGTATTTACTCTGGCACCTTTAGTTAACCGGTTCTCCACTTTTTCTGCAGTCGACTAACTAATGCAATCTCAACACAGACCTTCTTATCAAACTAAGACAAGATTACTCAGCTTTCTCCTGGCACAGAAAGACTCGGCTTTTTAGATCCTGGAGGCTGCTCCCTGGTGCAACCTGGGTCCGGGTGGTGAGAATGGCTGCGTTGCCATCGGCACTTCCTGGTGTGGCATGAAGCATAGCACTATTACCAAGCCAAGGACAAAAAATACGGCAGGAATAGCTTAATTCCAGCTCTAAATGAGCTCAGCAGGGAACCTAAACAGTCAAGTCAATTGCCAGAATCTGCACTTTTCAACCTCCTTCTGCTCCTTTGATCGGACTGAATTTTGAGCTACGGCGATTAATGGACTAATAGAGGAAGTCACAGGGTATCTCTTGGGAGAAGAGGAAAAGGAGAAAAAAGTACCTCATCCTTGTTATGGGTCTATTCTGCTAAACGCCACATTTCTACTTAGAAAACTGAAGTGCTAATGTGTAAAGTGTGCTGACAGAGCTGGAAAGGAGGAGAAAGGGGGCTGTACGAAACAAAAATTAATGCTCACATGATCATTCATTCATTGCTTAAACATACCCTTCAGAGCAATGGTAAAAGAAAGCAGGCTATCCAAATACAAGTGCCATGTAAACTACCCTTCAATCCAGTACAGTAACAGTTTATACTTAATAATGCCTGAGAGTAAAGGAAATATTAATGACATTTATTACGCAAAGAGGAGCTTCCAAAAGCCCCAAGTATTTAAGCACTGAAAGAAATGGGTTTGTTTATGACAGGGATACATACTACTGCTATCCCAGGATAGCATGCCCTCATCTTTCTGCAGAGGGAAGAAACACAGTCACGAAAGCCTTTGTTAAGAGCTCTTTTTTCCTCATTTGCTTTTGTTATTGCCATGCCCGAGACGAGGGGGCACCTTTTCTTCCTGCAAGGGGCAAACGTTTCTTTCACAATTCATGACTGTAAAAAAACAAAAGCCAGAGGACTGCAAATAATCACTGTATTGATTAAAATATAACTTATTCAGAGTTTGGCATGTTAACAAAATGCTGCTACTGACTCCCAGGAAAACCAAAACCAAAACCCAAACGCCAAAACTAATCCAAATGTAAACTGGAACTGATATCGGAACAAGTGCTTCCAAGTCATTCTCTTTTTTTTTGTTGTACTAATATGCCATTGCCAACGGCAACTGTGCCCTTTGCTGCATCCTCCTCTTCCTCCACCTTTAGTTTTTCTTGAGCATATAGAGACTATGCACATGCAAGATTCACTCTGCTCTCAGAAATAATCCTGTCATTGTCCTAAAGTGACCTCCTGCTGCACAAATTTAGGTGCGTGTGTTTGAATCTTCACAAGATCAAGCTCTTATTATAATGTCTTAGACTGGGATATCATACTATTTTGTCTGCATTACAGGGCTTACCCTCTTTGTGAGCCTCTCATCAATTCTGTAATGGGGAAAAATAGCTTGTCACAGCTTGCCCATAACTTACATTCACATCTGCATCTGTCTGACACTGATCTAAAGTCTCACATTTTCATTACTTCAATAAGAAATGTTAAATAATTTTGCAGGTTTTATAGAGAATATTATTTATGCTACAGTAATGCATTTCTTACCTTCTTCTTTTAACATTGCCATATGAAAAGGGTTAAATTGTAATACAGGATTACTTTTTGTTAACAGTAGTGCTTTTTAAGAATTACATACTGGTAATGGCAGTATTTGTCTTTCTATATGCTATAAAAAATTAACTTTAAACCAGATATGTAATAAAGTCATTAGCCTTCAAAGCCCTAAGAAGAGATGCTACATTCTGATTGTGGATTTCTATCAATTATTAGTGCTGGCTGCTTGAAATAGTCCAATGTACTCAAGAAAGAAATACTACACAGCCAGCATGTCAGACTGATACACTTCCTAAATGTACAGTTTTTGAAGACAGCTCATGATAGTGTTTGGCTTTCAAACCTTAATGTTAACAGCTTTGATGGGACTGCTTCTAATTTGTATTTAAGACCCATTACCTCTTCCTCTAAGCAGTCTCTGTGAAGCATCATTTGTTCTAGGGGGATATCTGCCATCCAGCACAGCTCTGTAATGGCCGTTAATTCACACCATTTTGCTTGCTCCTGTATTAATCAGCAAACTGTGAATCATCCCAGTGTTTCCAGACTCGCAGATGTATGAGGGAACCACCAAGGCCAGTTCAGTTTCTCTCCCCATTCAGACATGGAGACAATATCAGTTCCTGTTTACAGCCACGGCTTTGTTTTCCCCCACCCACATGCTGAAACTTCTCCAAAATGCCCAAAGAGAAGAAAAAAAAAGAGAGACTGAGTTCATTTTACCAGGAAAGTTATTTCTAGGTATTGCATCCGAAAGAAAACATGTTTGCACTTTTATTTGGTGAGCAGCCTTTACTGCAGTGAGGCAGAATGACGGAGAAGCAGGAGGACACAGTAGGCTGCTCCAGCCACCCCACCCTGCGGATCCGCCGGCCGGCGCCAGGCACATGGGTTAACAGCATCTGAGGGACTCTCTTATTTGTCTGTTTGCTTTTTATTCTAATTGTTAAATTAGGCTTTGGTCCTGTAACTATTTCTGCCTGGTGGAAATGCAGATGTAATTTTAGGCTGCTACAAGACAATACTAGGTAGACGCCACCCCCAAATTCAAGGGTACAAACACTGCTTTCACGGTATCGCTGCAAAAAGTATTAAAGGCAGTTGTTAATGTAAGCATCATATTTGAGGTAGTAAGAAGGGCATGGTTTTGGGGAAGTAGGCACATTTACTGAAAGCCAGTCTGCTCTTAGTTCAAAATAAGCTCCTCCCAAACTGCCATTTACTAGGAAAGATATTGGAAACACAGACAATAAAAAACTTATCTTCCACAAATGTGGGGGAAAAGTGGAATTAAGATGTTCTGCTATTAAATATGTATTTACAGCACAGATGAAAGAAGTTGGGTGTACAATAAGGTCATAGAAACCATTTCCTTGTTGCTATTCAGCAGGAGACTATGCCATGAACGCATCTTTTTAATATAAGAATTATGGATGCACTAACTTGTAAATGAGGATGCAAGTAGCGTGTTTTGCCCATCAGTAACCACTATTCATGTTGTTATTTTTAAGAATGATACAGAAGAAGGAAGTTATGGCATTCATTATGAAGCCAAACAGTGCGAAGGTCACTGAGTCTTCCCCTAGATTCCTTGCTTGTTCATAGCCTCATTGCATCTAAGGGCACAGTTGAGGAAAAAATATGTTCAAATCCTTTTGCTCAACTGCTTATTAATTTAAAGATTTCTGCATATGGATGGGGTTTTTTTGTGGTACAAAAGAAACAGAATGGGTTACTCGGGAAAAAAGAAAGCAAGAAAACCTGCAGCTGGGGCCTGATTGAGCTGATAGTTAGCCCAGGGGAACTTGTGAATACTGCTACCAAGCTGCCTAGAAAACCCGAGAGAAACTGCCCACCCGGGCTGGCAGGATCAGAGTGGTTTTGGTACAAATGGGTGCCAGAATATGGTTTCACATCAAATGAATCACACACTTTTTAGCATGATATCACCACTGTAGAGAGAAGAGGCTCTCTCCCAGCCTGCACTGCAGAGCAGAAGGAAACAACCGTCTGTTGCTTAAAACTCAAAACCACAAAACCAAGAGGGATTTTTGGGGTTAATGTAGAACCTCTGTGTGATGCGCACTCTGCTCTGCTCTCTCCATACGGAGCTGGGGGCTACAGCACTGCCACACAGCTTGTGTCCCGGGCACCAGGGAACCTATTGAAAGCACCCTGTCAGGCTGAAATACAATGCCTTAATAAAAGAGAAATTTAGGACAAGTCACATTTCCATCTACATGTTCACAGTACATGAGTACTACTTCCTTTTGTCTTTCTCCATCAAAACCCTGGACAATACCACATCAGCCCCTTCCACCCCCATCGCTTCATAGCCCGGCAGGTAACAAAGACTTTCTTCACCTTCCAACACCCCTTTCTGGTGTTTGTAGCGCCTTCCATATCTCTTTCTTTCTTTCTAAGTGGATGTTTCTGTCCAGCGTGAGATTCCCCTAGAGTTGTCTGTATCCCAAGTGTAAAATTGCTGGCAAAATACCTTCTGTTTTATTAAACAGGCCATAACTAAGGGAAAGACCTGGCTGGACTGAGGAAAGTGCTGCAGCTTTGGTTTAGTGTTCACATTAATCTGAGATCCAAAGGAGGGTGATGGTGAGTATGGGGGAGGATGCTCCCCACATGATGCTCAGAAGGATCTGGTCTATTTACAAGCTTCTTCTCTGCAGGTTGCTCCCCATAGTGATGCACTACGTGGTGTCCAAAACCACTTTCAGCACAACAGATAGCTAAACTGGAAGGAACGATGACTGCGTTAGGCACAGCTGCAGAAATATCAGTGCCTGTAAACATCTTTAAACACAAGCCAAAGAACTGAGAAGGTTAACACATGGCTACAAGGACTCGACCACATCAGGTAAATGCTTTGGAATACCTGTAATCTAAGAGATGATGACAACACAGGCAATTTGAAACACACTGCGAAAGAGCAATAGACTAAGAAGGTCAGATGCAAACCAAGATTTTATCTTGATTAATGCTCTTCTGAAAATGCTGCGTTGCTGTTGGCATGTTGAGGCCAAGCACTCCATTTCTTTTCACAAGTTTATTCCGTACATTCCAAAAGTTATCTTACAGTGTTTATTCACTGTGGAGGGAGGAGAAGGGACAAGATGCCAGTCTGATAGTAACAGTCAAGACCCTTTCAGATGCTCTTGAACAGAGGGAGAAACTCCAGTCTTGAAAAAGACAACAACGCAGTTGCAAGTGCACAGATAGATATAAATTCAGAAATGACCATTCAAGAAGATGTTTTTACATCTGTGGAGAGGTCAAACTCTAGGCTCAGCCTTATTGCTCTCTGTAATCCAGATTCATCGCCAGCTTCCTTTGTTCGCCTATTCAAAGGCACTTAATTAGCTGGAAGGCTTGCTGCTTTGCCTTCAAAAGCTCTCCACTCCCACAAAGGCTTTGCTTTGGTATTGTGCTACCGCTGCCTTTTGAAACCAAATCTGTTTTACTTCTCCATAGCATTAGTAAAAGGAAAAAAAAGAAAATCCACCAATATCTTAAAAACTTTTTCCAGAGAAGAGAGGAGAGGGAGAGGAGAAACGAAGACGAGGGTAAATACCAGCAGAGATTCATTCAAAGAGGCTTTAAAGGTAAGTTTGACACTTAAAGAGAAAGGGGGATGGGGATGAAACTGCAGATGAAATCTGACCAGTATTTATGGTCTTACTAATAACACATGATACTGTAGTTGGTTTATGTTAGGAAGACTCCTTGTGACATCATGGAAATCCCAAATAAAACATGATTTTCCCTGTACTTACAAGAGGACCGTATGTACTCAAGTGCTGCGGGGGCTGTGTTCTCTGCTTCTCCAAACTCTTAATCAATCTGCATCAGAGCTTATGAACATGAAGTGCTGCTGAATTAGAACTATCTCACCTAACAGTCATGGTGCACTGACTTCTCATGGGCAGCAATAACTTCACATAACACAGGACACCAGGAATCAGCCCTGGAATTAACTTTTCTGTTTGTATTAATATAAGATGTATTTTGTATTCCATTATATTTATTTAACCTTTGACATCCAAGCTCTGGGTCAATTTGTTCTTTATATCCGTGCATTTCTTCAGTTTTGTTTCTGTATTTAGAGAACTCATGCTCAGAAACAAGACTTTTTGTCTAATTCCCTTCTCACCAATCCCCTTTTTCCCCCCCGAGTATATTTAATCTTGCTCAGGGGTTTTGGTGTGTCTCTGCAACCTATAATTTACTCTGCCAACTCAGATACTGTATTGCTGCTTTTATCACAGTTAAAGAAACCCTGTCAGGTCCTTTTCAAAGGTTTTCTTAGTCTTCAGTATGTTCTTCACTATCTCATATACTGTCCACATGTAGTAAAACACAACTATTTTTACTGCAAATTATACTGTTTTTCTCTCTGTCTCTTTTCCTATCAGTTTTCCTCCACCATCATTTTTGGCAGTGGCACTGAAACAAATACACCCTTCACTGACAATCCAGTATACAAGCATCTGGATGTCAGCAGGAATGCAGAGGGCTCTAAGAATAGCACATTCAGTTCCTACAGCGCAAGCGGAGCTCAGAAATGCACAGTGTGTCCCACCCAAACAATGGCTATTTATTAGCTACATCCCCCAACAAAACAACCTTTTAAGTTGTGTTTCGGTTTCCAACATCTTACACACAGGGCAGTGGGCAGGACTGTCCCTCCTCCCTGAGACTCTCAAGTTTTAACTCGGACAAACTTGGGCTTGGAAAACTAATAGCCACCCAAAGGGCTCTTTTATTCCACTGACTTAAACTGCAAAGATCACCGCTTCGTTTTCCTGCTCTCAGGGGAGCCCTCCTTTCCCTTCACAAAGACCTCTGTCTCTTCTTATATTGGTGAGAGCAAAAGAAGAGCTCTTCTGGAAGCAGCGATGCAGTATCAACATTGCTGAAGGCAGAATTGGGCCCAATGTATCAGACATGCCAGAATAGGGGATGTGCAAGTCCAAACTGCATTTAGTCGGGAAAGTGAGGGAGATACCCAACTATTCAACCTGCCTGGGCAAATGCAGCTTTTCATTCCCCCACAAACAGCCAATAAAGTCAAGTGGCTAAGCTTAAGCCCAGGAAACAGTGTGTGATAGTTTTGGAGGCTATCTTTGACTCTCTGACATTTATTACTGCCTTTACATTGTGGATTTATGAGTCCAGACCTTTGAGTATAATTTCACACAGCAAGCATCAGTCCTACATGAGTAAAATGAAAACCTGTACACATCCACAGGAGCAATGATAGCGCCACCAGGCTTTGCAATATCACACAATGCAACCCGACAGTGCCTCAATCAATATCTGTCAATGCTCAACAATAAAGACATAGTGCTTTGGATGGGGAAAGATTAGCCCTTATCAGATTTACCAGTTGTCCAGGCAATACAGGATCAGGGATGCACACTGATTATGCTTAAGAGATACATTATGAAGTACAGAATCGGTAGAGCTGCGGCTAGTAACCCAGCTTTTGGAATGCAGAGTATTTGCTTTAATACGCATTGAAACAACAGCAAAAAGCTCATTCCAGGGCTGTGTCCCAGCACTGCTCTCTTCCCCATGTTGCTCTGCCTGCTACAAGGATCAGATTTCATGGTTTATTGTTCTCCCTCCAACTGGCCACCATCCACATTCTTCTCCCGCACAAAGCTGCACCTCTTGCTCAAAAGAAGAAAGCACTATGCCTTCTTTTTATAAATTTTAGTCACATTTACAAACACAGAGCAAGAGGATGAACTTCTAAACATTCCAAGGAATGCTGCCGGTTTTCGTCGAGCGGATTTCTGTGAATGAGGCTAAGAAAGGCAACTTTCCACCAGAAGGTTACTAATTTTTGAAGATGGTGAAGTCGTGTTCCCTGTCTTCTGGGCCTTTAACATATTGCCTTTTAATGAAACAACTGCTCCATGCTTCAAAAGTCACATTCATCACCTGCCTTAGGAAGGAGATGCTGCAAAGCTCAAATTCAGCTCTGGGTACACTGCTGGAAATCAAACCTGCAGACAACGGAGCTACTTCCCTACAATGGAGTAAAATTGGCGCACAGCACCAAAATTTCAATATCAATGTCTCAATGAAAATAAGAACTCCGTTGCAGACAAATAACAGATCAACATGATAGAATCAGAGAAACTCAGCAAATACCCCGGAATTTTAAGGTTTCCTACCTAAATTTTCCATGTCATTTTTCTTTTACTTCAGCACTCAGGGTCAATTTTCTCCTATGAGATTTGCAGTAAAGTCATCAAAACCTAACGAAATGCTCCACTCCTCAGCATCCACCATCTTTTTTTCCACAGCTCAACAGACTGTACAATTGAAGCACTGGCATCTGGTGTGTATTGTAGCATAAGTGCTCCTTGTAAAATGAGGGTGGCACCATAAGCTTACCTAACTAGATCACCTGTAATCACTGCCTTAACTGTCCTTGGTCTTTACTAATAGCCACCGGATTATAACAACTCTTCCTCCGATGGTGAGAATCATCTAAAACAGTACAGGCAGAAAAGGAAAGTTGCTGGAAGAGAGGCTATTTTGGCCAATGAAAGACACTCAGTGCAGGAATTTTTCTGCTTTTCTTTTGGCTAATCAGAAATGGAGGGGGTTCAGAGGTGTAAGACAAAAATGCAAAATGCAAAGCAGGGAAAACTAGGGCACAGGAAACCTCAGGAATCCAACAGGGATGTGGCAATTCCACCCAGCAGCAGAGCCAGAAAAAAGAAATATGCTCAAATGTTATGGACACACAATCAAAAGCGATCATGTTACTGCAGTTAACAACTTACTAGCCATCATTTGAGATGCAGTAAAGCACCATGAAGATATTCTTCACCCACACTGCCCCTGACCAAACCGTCTGATGGGCTGTAATGCATGAAGCTGCAGCAACTTACTCATTTCAATCTCACTGCCCATCCATACTCTTAGATCCCAAGCCAGAAAGACCCTCTATGTTTTATTTGGGTCCTGCTGCACATAAAAAGGGTCTTCATGTGCTTATAGTGACATAATTGCTTCAGGCCTTCATTGAATTAGGGGCCTTATACTGATAACCCTTTAAAGTGAACTATCCATGCCATATTGTTGCTTGCTGTGTATTTGGATAAACAAATTTGGAGAGTCATCAGTCCTGCCCAGCTGTTTTAAGCTGATGCATTGAAGTACCGAGTGTGCACAACTTGGAGAAGACTGACTTGATCCTCAAGTGGCACAATGAGAATGCACCTCATTGATTTACTACAAAGAAGCTGTAACTATCCCCTTATTTCTCATTGCTACCATAAGACAAGGTTACACCAAGTCACCTACATTGAAGAAATCTACCTCCACTGAAGAAATCCACCTCTGTAAGAGCCAGTCACTTAGCAGGGAAGAAGAGGAAAATAATCCAGACTCTGGAGCATATTCCCCAGCTAAGCACCACACACTCCAGCAAATCCTAACAGAGCTTTGGAAATCAAGCTCTGTTTTGCTGGGTGAGAAGCATTGCAATCCTTCATGAGGAGCTGGTGGAGTGCCTGTGTGTGCAACTAAGCAACTTGAAAGATTCTGCTTCCAAAGCTGGTTCAGCCTAACAAGGTATGTGGCTTTGGTGGTGAGGTTCAATGTTTCGTACTATTCTTGCCAGCAAGATATCTATTTATTCCTCATACCCAGGCTGCTCTCAGACTAAGCCCCCATGTCCTTCCTTGCCCCGAAGTCCCTGTTCACAGTAAATCTCTGACGGGAGGTGGTAGGGGATGGTGCTTTGTGACTCTCCTTGAGTCTCAGGGAGAAATTGCTGGAGAGAAATCAGGGCTGTGTCTCACTGCTGCCAGCTGCATTTTTACATTTACCAGCTCGATTGGTATCACAGATCAACAGAGGGTGGGGAATGGCTTTCATCCAAAGAAGGGCATTGCCCCTGGCAAGTGCTAGCAACAGGTATTTCAAGTCTACGTCTGCTATTCAGGAGCTGTACTGTTTGACCTGCTGTTCATGGAGTCATATTTTAACTTCGCTTCTCACCCCACCTGATCTTTTCTAGCCTCAGAAGTGTAACACAGAGATCAGTTTCTTGAATGGCACTAAGAAAAGATACTCCCACTAAAAGATGATGAGAAACATGTTACAGGAACATCTGTACAGCTTACAATATAAGCTAATAAGAATACATACAAAACACAACTCCATTCTAGCTCTATGAAGAAAATTAACTGTATCCCAGCCAAAACCAGCACAACCACCTCTACACATCAAAATGATTTATTTTAGTGCCTAATGGCACAACAGTTCTCCACTTGACTGGAAGAGACAATGCACAGCGGGATTATGAGACATTTCAACTAGAGAAAGAAAGTTACTCTGATAACACCAGCATGATGCCATTGCCTTGTCCATGCTGACACTGCGCACGCCCCAGAAGTTCAGCGACGTCGCATTTGGAGCACTAAGGAAAGTAAAAGTAAGAAAGCAAACAACTCAGTACTTTCATGCAAGCCCTGTAATACAGAAGAGATGCTCTCACCTGTCTGCTCTGAGATGGCAATGTGGCAGGCTGCATGTGCCTCTGCATCCGATGTGGCTGCATCAGCTGCCGAAACTGCTGCTGCAGAAACTGGCTGTTGTTAGTCTGCTGGGGCGGCTGTGCGGCTGGAGACGGCTGCTGCTGCTGCGGCTGTTGTTGCTGGAGATAGTGAATGAGGGACTGCTGCCCTTGTCCTGCTGTCAGAGGTGGTATCTTTTGAGAAGCTGACTCTGAGGCAAAGTGAGACAGTGGTTTGGTGTTATTGAAAGAAAACTGGTCTTGGCTAACAGGGCTCTCAGCCACCAGACCTGCCTGCAAGCTTGTGGATGGCTGTTGCATAATTATGCTCATATTTTTGGACTGGTTTGTAGTCATTGACTTAAAAAGCGAGCTCTGCATACTCGTGGGGTTGCTGGTGGGAGTGATGTTAGAGATTAATGTACCTTGGGGACTGAAGGGCTGCTGATGCAGAGCTGGGCTTGACAGCTTTTCTGGCCTGTATGGTGGAGAAGGTCCAGTATTTGTGGAGGCCATGCTGGCAACCAAGTTGTTCTGTGGACTTTTAATGTTGTTGGCTGGTAAGCTGCCTGCTGTCAGGGTGGGCAGCATGGAGCTCTGTGGGCTGAAGGGCTGCTGGTTCAGAGCTGGGCTGGAGAGCTTCTCAGACCCATAGGGAGGAGAGGGGCCACTGGATGGGGTGCTGCTGGAAGTCATGCTTGAAAGCAGGCTGTTTTGAGGACTCTGAATGTTGTTTCCTGGTAAATTATTAGCAGGCATGCCAGACACCATTACATTTTGAGGACTGAAAGATTGATGGTGTGGGGATGATCCTGCCCTGTAAGGTGGAGAGAGACCAGGAGGAGACATAGTTGGCCAGCTAGCAGGCTGTACTTGTTGCTTAGCCGTAGACACCTGCTTGCTAGCTGCCAGCTGCTTTAGCTGCTGAGCATGCCAGTTGGAGCCAGGTATGTTGGGTAAGGGTACTGGAAGCATAGGTGGTGGCTGGTTCTTGCTCTGAGCTGCTGTAGAGATGGGGGATGCAACAGGTTTGTTTGAAGAAGGAACTTGGAAGTTGGCTCCAGCAGATGATGGTCTCATCTGAGGAGATCCTCCACTGGCTGGATTGCAACCTGGAGAAAAATCTTTGTTAGCAACATGGTTCTCCAAGTGGGAGGTCTGTGGGGAGGACTTTGGAGTGGTACTTATGCTTGATTGAGAATGACTCAGCCCAAGAGGCTCTTCAGTCTTGCTGCACAAAATCTTCTCCAGGTCCAAGTCATTGGGAGAAGGATCGGGCATTTTTGTCAGCTCTTCCAACAGATCTTGCAGCTCTTGGTCCACAGACTGCAAGCTGTTTCCTTTCTCATCATAGTGGACAATGTTATTGGTTTGCGCTCCTATTGATCCCTTCTGATTTATTTCTGTGTTGGGCGGCACTGAAAACGGAGAACCAATGCCACCACCATTTATGTGATTGTTTTCAAGGAGCACTGGGTGACCTGCGACTCCCAGGGAGGAAGCACTGTGACCAGTGGGGAACGAAGAACTTTGCATTTCTGGACATGCCACATTCGGATTGGCACCTTGGCCCATGGCAAGGTTTACATCGTCAAGACAAAGTCTTTTACTGTCATTTGGGAAAATGACATCAGGCACACCGCTGGAGGCAGGAGAGCTGTCATCTTCCAGTTTCCTTTTAATGGATCCCTGTAACTGTGAAAATAAAAAAGGAAGAAGAAAGGATCCATTATTGACCTTATTCTAACATGCTCTGAAGCTCCACATTGAAACACTGGGTTGGAGATAGAGAAAATTAAATCATATAATTAAAAACCCAATCATCTGAGACAAATTCAATCAGGATTTAAGTGGGTGCAACTTCACTGAAATCAAAAGAATTATAGTCAGACAAAGGCTAAATCTAACATATTGGCCTTACAACAGATGTTAAAACTATAGAGCACTGTCTGTCATGTGAACTGTAATAGAAGTTTTTTAAATAGTTTCTGGTTCCATTTCAATTAAGACATTATACTCCCTGCATAACAAACATGCCTGCATTTTTATGATAACGTTTTTTAGGTCTAAGCAGCAGATCTGAATGAAACCCTGGGCTGAAATTAGTGACCTTCTGCCAGTGACTCAGATTAAATTCAGACCTGGGACAACTAAATTGTTTTACATTCTTCATAGGCAGGACATCTGAAATAACTGGCATACTTTCTAAACAAACCAAACCAAAACAAATTCTCAACTATCTATCTAAACAGACTTCCAACTCCCAGACGTTTTGGATTTCAGAGACAGTAAATAACCTCTTATTTTTTGTTTATTCTAAGTCTAAGGCAGTATGGACTTTATTCTTTTGAAGGACTGCAAATCATTCACAAAAATGGAAGTGTTTTCAAAATGTCATTACATAAGTATCTTGATGTACAAGAATTTGTGAGGTTGTAAATCCACAGATCTTAGGGGAAAAAATCTGTGTTCAAACGGAGGAAGCACTTCTGATACTAATTCAGCATGATATGGCAATCTCTTCCAAATAGTATCATCTGTGGTTTTCAATTTTAAGAAGCATGACCTGTAAGTCATAGGATTAATCAGACGTTAACATTGCTGCTTCAAGTCAAGGGAAATATGCATTATGTTCTTGTTTATCAATAGAGGGAGGCAGCATTTTGATAAGTATCTAATCAGCAATGGGAAAACCATAGAAGGTCACTGTTCCTCTAAGGCAGCTCCCAATAAAGCCTCCCCCTGCTCTGGCCTACAATTGTAAGCGCTACCAGTCATCTATTGCCATGAAAAAGATCCCATCTAAAAACAGCTCATACCACCCAGAAAAGTCCCACCAGTCCATTCTAGGGCTGTGGTGGGTGATGACTAACTTCTAGATTTTACACTAATGATTGAGCACATCACAGTTTTGCCTGAGAACCACTACACAACAGCCAGCAACTTTGGTACTCCTAGAGCGCCATCACCACAGGGTGCATGGATGCTTCAGGGCACAAGGTAGCCATGCTTTGTGTGGCTCCTTCTGCAATAAAGGCCGCTGTGCAAACAGCTACTACTTATCTCCCCACTAAACTCAGCCTATTTTCAAGCAGTCCTGAACGTGCTTTGTTCTGACCTGGGAACATGGGAGGGCTGCCCATTGGCTCACTCAGTTGGACTCACAGGAGCGCTGTCTCATCACTTACTTCTGATTTGGTGGGCAGAGAGAAGGTTGCAGATTTGTATCTACAGCTGCATAGGCTACACGTACAGTTTTAGGATTAGTACCGGTCGTTGCCATGCTAGCATCCAGCTTACCCAGACGTTTGGAGGAGAGTGAGAAGATACAAGCTAACTATATATGATCATCATGGCAGATGGAAAAGCAGGCCTGCGCTACAGGGAGCTGCTGATCAGCTTTTGAGTTTACCTACCTTCTACCAACAGATGCAGCAGTTTTGCATGGTATTGTGGCAAAGACCCTTTGACACGGATATTTTCCCCTTACCCTCTAAGAGTCACCCCTCACTAGAGCAATGAATCCTGCTCCCCTGTGACCTCCAGTTGCATTGTTTTCACATGGGTTGCACTCAAAAACCACTGGCAAGTGAGAGCTAGTGCTGGAGCGTTGCTTTCAACTGCTGTTCAGAGGTTATCCCACAGCCCCCCTTGGTCACAGTGCTACGTGTGGTTTGAATCGCGGGTCTGCAAGACACTGCCTCCACAGCGCACCAGAGACAGCTGAAGCATCAGAGATTTGATTATTCCTCTAGGCTAATGAGGTCAAAATTTGCTTAGCTTTGGGAAATGGAACACGGCCTAAATCTTCTCCCAAGTGTGGGTCTAATGATGGATGAAATTGTTTTCCTTCATTTTCTGTGCTAAAACTAAGCCAGAGTTGCATGTTTCAACAAATGTTGCCCTGTGTAGGCTGAAACATGTTGGTAAAGCATAACTACACATATTTAAACCCAGACACATATAGAGAATCTGTACAGGGGTTTCACACATCCAAAATAAACACAGCATGTTCCCAAGTTGCACCCTGGGAACCTTCAGGCAGGAAGTGGTGGGGGATCTCCCACACTTGGCCATCTGACATGCTGGCATGCATGTCCTTGCCAGTGCTGCTTCTGCCATAGGACATTCCTATGCGCTGAGTTAGTGGGGAAAAATCTGGGCTTTCTAAATACTTTGAAAAATAGCTTTTGAGTTGTTGCACTGGGGAATAAATGTGATGGGAAAACAAAACTCCATTTCCCCAAGACTATTACTAGATATAAACAGATAAAATAAGGCCGTAGCTTTCAGATGGCATGGACATTCCGAAACGGAGGCTTTAAATAGGTTTCTAAACAGGATGTTGTTGCTTAGCCCACGCAAGAAGCCTGGCCGTAAGAGAGGCAGTGAAATTCGCTGATGTGTCGTGTTCTCTTGAAAAACAAGCCTTCTGCTTCCCAGGTGAACATTTGCACAAGGACTGTAAAATCTGGAACACCAGTTTCCCCAGGTGCAGGCAGGTGTATCTCCTCACAGTTTAGTAGCATTGCTAGATTTTACTATAGCCCCAAATTTGGGAGAGAAAGACACCATCCTTAAAGCAACTAAAGAAATCATAGAATAATTTTGGCTAGAAGGAATGCCTGTGTATTGTGAGCCCTCTGCTTCAAACAGATCACAGATGAAAAAAGCAGACCACAGCATTTCACCAGGCACATAAGCATGAAGTATCAGGTACATGCAGAAAGCCTTTCTTGGGCTGGCTGAGGTTCAGTATTCCCCACTGAAACATAGGGAGTTGTGACTCCACACAAATATGTTAACAACAACAGTGAGGCAAAACTTTAAGCACCAGGAGCTTTTGATGTAACTAATTCAAGAAGCTGCTTGTACCAGATCATGCAGCCAGTGCTCTCAAGACATTTCAAGACCCTGTCTTCAAAGCCTATAGCTTATGCTATGTGACAAAATCAACAGAAACAAGATGACCACCAAAATACATTCTTTGCCTTTCTCTGCTGATTAGTATATTGGGCAGCTCAAATTGAATACCTGAGAAGTGAATAGATATATTCTAGAAACACAGAACACACACACACACACACACTTAAGCTGGCTGGAGGCTGTTATGGCTAAGTATGGGAAAGCTCCATTCATATCTGCAAGCAAGGACGAAGCAGACAAGCAACAAAGGAACTCTTGCGACCTTGTGAAAACTCATTAAAATGCACTAGCATGCACAGCTTCACTTCTGTTTGGGAACACCTGGAAAACAAAGGCAGGCCCGCCAGCTTGGGGAATATCCGATTATGAGTCCTCCATTATCTCAGGTTTGCTTTTACAAGTGCAAGTGCCATGATCCCAGCACTACCACTCTTTCAAAACCAACAGGCTGTCTTTCTGGGAGAGATCCAAGTTGCAAACAAGTAGCGCTGCTACTTTACAATGGCAGCATAACAAGAATAAGTAATAGCTGTTTACTCTGCCCCATCTGAGGAAGCCATACAGCTGTGGCTCAAACATCTAATTTGTCCGACACTACCTCTTCGCAGAGAACCTATTCCTGACGTATGGGCAGAGCGCTCCTAAGGCTTCTCTTGTGCAAGGAAGCCAAGGTGGCCTCGACAAGCAAAACTGGTCCTTAGCTGCACCATCTCCTAGACCAAGCTCTCTGAAGTTGCCTACTCAGGTCACTTTTGGCATCAGGCTTTTTCCAAACTCAGGAGGTGGTGCTGACCCTGAGTAACTTACTATTTCCCAATGAAGGGAGAAAGGAAGGCTGGACATGGCAAAAACTGAAGCAGAGATCAGTGTTAATAAACACACACTGTGGTGGTCCCATTGGATTTTAATAACCAATTGAATGGACTCTGGACTGGCTCTCTGCCTTGCTGTCACTCAGCCTTCTTCCTGTAACACATCGGCTGTCCTTGGTTGCCACTCCAGCTCTCCACATGAGCCAGGCTGCCCCATGGCCTTGCTGCCAGCCCCTGTTAATTCTCCACTCGTCACTTGCTCTTTTGCCTGCATGGTGTCTGTGAGGACAGAGCCACTGTGGTCTCCTCAGGAGAGCCTCATTACTCCAGCCTTGCAGCAATCCCCTTCCACCAGAAATAAGCCAAATCTAACTCAAGATTCCTATTTAGGTCAATGCAATGAAGAAATGAGAGAGAGGGAATATGTTAGGCAAGGTATTTCTGTGCCTCATCCTGGCTTCTGCAGCCTGTCAGAGGAGATTCAAGCCTTGATTTACAGCAACCGCAGGGTGATGATTATTGATCCACAGCCACTCCACCCCACTCACTGCTATTGAGAGATCCAACCTACAGCAGCGATTCCCACACCTACATGCTTCTTCAAGCAAGAACTGAGCCTGATGGGACCTTGTACTGAAGTTTGTAGAGTCTGCACTGTGTCCTCCTTTGGTGGCTGGTCTACCTTCCCCTGCCTCCAGCACATACCATCACTGGTGGAGCCTCTCTTGGTTTAATAGCACAAAATGGATCCATGGATCCATGATGGTGATATCCAGACAGGCAGTCAGATAACCTTCTTTCACTGGGAGTCTCAAGATGCTTGTAACTTTCAGGAAATGCCAACTGTTGGCTTGAGAAATGATGGTAAAAGGAGATGGGGCAGGTGGGAAAATTTCCATCTCACTATAGATATGGGGATCTGCTAGTGTTGTGGCTGCTTTGCACAACCCCTTACAGAGCAAGACCCCAGTGCCTCAGAAGCCTGGGGAATCCAGGTCATGAACAGGCTGCTAAGATCTGTCATAGCTGAATTATTTTCATCAGGGTTACTTTTTGTTGGAAGGGCTGAGCAATGCAGCAGCATCAGAGAAGGAAAATCTCCTTTCCAGTACTTTTTTCAAGATACATTTCAATCTGCTTTTTCCCCTTGCAAAGTATAAAACTTGAGCCTAAAGTTTGTTCAACTAAGCTGACCAGAGAATGTATCACTCTTGATGTCTTGCAAACACTAGACACTGCCAAAACTGGAAATATGTATTTGCCAGAGGCAAACTTCAGCATTCAGCGATCAAGACTTCAGTCTCCATGGCTTCAACAAGCTTCAGCGAGACCTATCTGCCCATCAGCCCAAAATGTTTCTATCTGTTCTGACAAAAACAGTCATGTAATGAGAAAATGGAACTGGCAATTTTCCACATAAAACAAGAAAACTTCATAATGTTTCTCCTGTGCTTTATATACACAATTTGTAAAGGTCTGTGCTCGCCGCTGCTCATTTATCCACACTCTATCTAGATTTTAATGTTCTACTAATCTTTGAGGACAGCACATGAAAAAGAGGTGAGAATTTGACTGTGTGTGCGAAGGCTGGAAAGTAGATTTGATATCATACTACCTTTTAAATGGCAGCAGTTACTTGCAGCCCTGCTTGAATGATCAGACGTGCTGCTTTCAGTAGAAGGCTGGCTGGCTTGCACTTGAGCAACAAACCCCTGATGCTCATGGGCAAAGGTCCTGTTTAACTACAGCAGAACCTGGCACTCCATTAAGTGCATTTAGCACATCTGCAAGTTTCCATTCCTGCATGCTGGCTGCAGTTTGGTATCACACACTTATGTTTTGTACCTGAATCCAGGAAAAAAAATGCCTCCTGCTGACCAGTGTGTAGCCAAAGCAGTCCTTGACTATGAGGAACATAAGCTATGCTTTATCAAAGTCACATCTCAGGCTACAAGGAGAACTCAAGGAGGCTCAAGCAATTAAAACTACCACTCACTTTCTCCATACCATGATTAAACATAAGCTAAAATCACATTCTTCCTACTGCTTTGGGCTGTTTGACCCTTCTGATTTCAAATGATTTCAGCATGGGTGGACATAAAGTTGTCATTTCACATTGTCAGGAAAGAGATCACATTGTGATTCCAAACTACAGGAGACATGTTTCACCATGCTTAAAAATAGCAATACCCCAAGTCCTCAGCTAAAGAGTACCAGAGTAAAGTTTGCTTTGGGGTCTTGCTGGGTATCTGTAGGCTGGAAAGGTGGCAGCTCTGTTTGTAATGAGGTGTGGCAGTAGAGAAAGGATTACGAATAGGGAAAATTCACAGGGTAGACTTCCTTCTACTCACCACGCTCATGGAAATAGGCAAGTGGGAGGGAAGATAAAGGAAGAGGAACTGGGGATGTTAGCAGCCATTTTAACCTTAAAATGACAGTGGTTAATAGCCAGCATGTATGCATTATCTGGATTATTTTTACCTGAAAATAGTTTCTCCCAATCTATAATTTACAGTGGCAATAAGAAATCTGCTGCCTTTAAAACAAGCATATTAATATAGATTGGAAGTTGCTACTTAAGCTATGCACTTGCAAACCACCTAAACACCACTGCTACATTTGCAGAACTTGATCAGTACCATGAACATCAGTTGCGTTGATGGAAGCGTGCTATGATCCTTTGCCCCATTACTGTCACCACTCATTGTGATCTCTACTTATTCCTTCAATAAATCAAGAACCTCAAGCTGTGTTAGAAGAAAAAGAAGAAGACAAGGTGTGTGCTTTCCCTTAATAATATGGCAATGCTCCCTGTTGTGAGTGCAAAAACATAGCAACAGTGCTGTTGCTCCAATGCCTCTATTCATTACCTAGATCTGAGCTGACAGACATAGCAGAGCCCATGACATGGTTTTGCTTGCTTGCACGGTTGCTCCATAGCTACCATCAATTCCCCTTCCCCACTGCACTGGTGCAGTACAACCAGCTTCTTGTTTGACTCTGGAACATATATGAACTTTTCAATGATGAATGCTGACCTGGCACTTCCTTTTGTCTACATGGCCTCCTTCCCCAAGCCACCATGCAGCATAGGAAGCAGTCCTGACTGCAAATACTCAGAACTGCACTGTTCAGCTAGTAAGTGAGAAATCCAAAACATCATGACTATACAAAACCGGAAAGATGAGATCTTACAGTAAGCTTAAGCCACAGAAACTATCATGAAATTCAACCTGGACTACCAAGAACCTAAGGTATTAGCTTACTTATTTATAAATCTTAACCAAAAATTAAAGGGAAGGAAACACTACAAATATGATTTTCTCATACCGATTTGTGGGAATGCGGTTGTGCTCATAAAGACAGAAATATGTGACCTATATCCTGCTTTATCTGACACAGCAGCAAGTTTGTGAACAAGGGTTTTCTAATTACCCTTGCGTAAATTACAGGTAACATCACTAAAATCCATGTGAAGGTACCAATGCAGGATTAGTTCCAAGGAGGAAAAACACATTGCCGAGAAGATACCTATTTTGCTATCCCACACAAGCCAGCTTCACACAAGAGACAGAGTGAATATTCACTCACAGAAAAGAAAAAAGGAAAAACAATCCTGAACCAGTAGCTTTGCTACTTTTCAGGTCAGGCAGAATTACAATCTCATTTAGAAAACACCAACAGAGATCTGCCCTATCAAAACAAATGTTCAGTGCCTCTCCATCTTGTCTTTCCCTAGCAATTCATCTGCTTTCGGTATTAACAGCAATGTTGGAATAGAAATTTTTCTAGGAGAAAAGCTGCTGTTGACAAACGGATCTGGAGGAACAGGACTACTGCTTGCTCCTGTGTTGTACTGCTAGCAGGAGATCTCTGTACGGATGCCTCTTAATCAGTCATCTGAAGACTTACAGCAATCACGTCATGCATATTGTTTGGCTGTAACTTCCACGTTCCATTTAATGACAAGTGTTATTAACTAGACAGCTGAAGACAGAACAAGTTCTCTGCCTCTTAGTTTTTAAGCTGTACTACAAGAGCATTTCGTTCATATCTGGCCATAAATCAAGATCAATCTTAGACTCAACGCCTTTCCATCAGTATTACCTCATCTTACCTCAGTTTTAATACTGGCAGTATTGTTTTATATCTTTTTTTATAGTCCATTAATTTCAAAGTCCTATGGAACACTTTGCAGTAATTTTGTAGACTACATTAATTTCTCACAGCAACAACTAGGCTGGAGAATTGCAGATCCTCTCCACTGAGCAAAAAGTGATGGTTTTGCTACTTGGGCCTACTGGGATTTGAAAGCTACTTTTCTCTTTTCTTTTTTCAGCCCCTAACACTGGCACAGTTATGCAATGACCACAAGTTAACAGAAGCTGTGTAAGAAACAGGCTGTGTGTGTTGCTTAATTACGAGGTAGGTTTACCATTTACCAGGTAACCAAATGAATCCCAGCCTGACACTTCTTTTGAGCTACATACTGCATTAGTTTTCAAGCCTGACTTGATAAAACTGCAGGTTCCATTTTGTCAAAAGGCATGGCTGGGGAATTAGCAGCCTGGAGGCAAAGCCTTCAATTAGGTCAAACCTGGGGACAAAGAGCTCTCCAATTCTCAGAACAATAAGGAACAATGGTATTTCAGTCTGGAAAAAGAGCAGTTTTGTTACAACAGCCAAAGGACTCACACTTACTCTCCCAAAGAATAACAGCTACAGCCTCACCTGTGTGGCTGCACCCAAAGGCTCCCACTGAGCTGCCTTACGCCTGACTGCTGAGCAGCCTTCTGCTCTCTTTCTGCACTGGAAAGCAACGTGTACCTGCATCCAGAGCTCTTCTGGAGGCTTGGTGAGGGACACAACGTTTAAAAGAGCAGTTTGAAGTTGCTCCTAAATGCAATCAGAAACTGAAGCATGACTCTAAGAAGGATGGAACAAATGGGCAAGGAACATCTCCTTTCCTATACATCCATCCAGGGCTTCTGTTAGCCTCTTGGTTGTTCCTCTGCCTTTAAAGAAAAGAAACAACGAACTAGATATTGATTAATACAGAAACATAAAACCAGACCTCACTTAGAGTAAATAGATCGTCAAACCAGTGAGCTTCTCACTGAACATGGGTGTAGAGGGAAGTTTTTATACAACCAGGAGCAGAAACGTTTTGGAAAGCAGAAGAGCCTGGTAGTGCACGTTTAATCTGTTTCTGACTACTTTGTTTTATCCTACCACTTTCATCTTTACCTATACAGCAACTCCACTACTCTCAGCATGCATTAATTGGAATAGGAACATGCTTAATTGGAAATGCATTATTTGCAGGCTTCCTTCCTCCTGGACCAGCAGGATGACCGGACCAGCACACAGTTCTGGCTCCTGCAACACACACGCTTTGAACAGTAGCTGTTACATACCCAAGGGCTTTAAAGTGCTTCTTCAGTGGCACTAAAACCCCCAAGCCAAACACAGATCATTGCCCCAGCCCTAAAGCCCTTATTCTGTATAAAGCTGTTGAAATCCTGGCCTCAATGAAATAAATACTTTGGGACGCCGCCTTCAGCAGGGATGGGATTTCACTCTTTGCTTTTTCATTACCAACTAAAGGAGTAAATTAATAAATACACAGGATTTGGAGAAATTGTCTCCAGCAGAAAATGCAACGCTGAAGTTACTTGGTTTTTAGCCAGAGAACCTCTTGACTTGCTATAGATACCAGCTCCCCTCTGTCCTAGAAGCAATGTTAATCACACATTCATCACTGCAAATTGACAACATAAATGCTGACTTGTGCAAACAATGTTAGAGAAAATGGTGTTCTTGCTTCAGAAATGAATTACACAGCCTTTTAAGCTTTCTACACTTCTCAGTTTTATGTAAACTCTAATTTCTAAGCCTTTGTTCTGCCTTTAAAGGTCACACAGTTGAAAGCTATGAAGCATAGCATGAGTTCCCACTGATATTAAAATGCTGTTTACTAAATCATGCATATAAATATAAAGAAGAAACTGTTTGCAACCTACTGCGTTAATAAGTGATGATTTATCAGACAACACAGTTCCAAGTATCAACATGTGGAATGTTAAAATCTGATCTTAATCACACAATGAGATGGTTTTTTTGGTTACTTTTTGAAGCAAAGTCAAAAAATTGCCATGCAATCACCCTAACTTGTGATGACACTGTATCTGACTGATTAAACTCTTAATCTTGCCAGTGCTTGACTTCAGAAATACAAGCGGTCTTTTTAGAGTCGAGCATATGATTGCACATTTGCAAGATCAGGATTTCATTTGCATATTCAAATTGCAAAACTGCATCTTCCCTGTGTCTGTGTACGGCCAACTATAGCGCTCCAAATGCTAAACAACCACTGTAGAGCTGGACAGTATTTTTAGCATCTCTATGGTGCACTTCTATCTTTAGCTGCTGTGTTCACAAACAATCCCGCAGGACACTGCATAGCTAACATAGCTCGGGCTCTTCACTGCATTCAACTTTTCTTCCAAAACATGATGAAAGCAGACTATACAACAGGCCAGTTCAGGACCTGCCAAAGTTTCCTTAGATGCTTTGTCTTGAGCAGAGCAGAGCTGTATCAAAGTACTAAAGCATGAAAACATGAGGGCATTCTGCTCTGGAGTGGCAATGGAGCTTGCCGTGACTTCCTCAAGGGAAAGTACAGCTCTGCACTCTGAGTTTGCACTGTGCAGATAAATCAAGGAGGACAGTGAAGGATTTCTGCATGTTGTTTCCTAGCAGCATGTGCCCATAGGTTCATGGCAAATTTCTGGTCAAAGCTTAACCCTGCAAGAGAAGTTAATAATTGAACTTGCCAAGTGATCATAATGTCTAAATCCAACTGCACCTTGTTTTCACAAAGAGGCATGTTAAACCAGTGAGCCATTTTATTAGACTCATGCTCATGTAACAAAAACATGTGTTAGCTCTTGAGTGCCAAGTATCATCCTGGAGGGTTACCAATCCCTGTTACAGATTTTGTAGCCAGACTGCAGTTATCTGTCATAACAGAGGAGGTAGTTTTGAACACACAGAATGAAGGATGCTGCTCTGTTTGGGAATACTTCACAGGGTCCTGGTCTCTTTGTAAAACTCTAGGAAAGAGCTGTACTGCATGGTGGGGAAGAGCTTGAAACTTCCTGCTGGCTGGAGAGAGACTATCTTGTGGAATCCTCCTGGGCAGCTGGGGCATGGCCCCAAGCTTGCTCCTATATTCCCTAGGGGAACTTCTGAAAATGGCTGCAGCACCACAAGTTCCAACATGCAGCTGTAGCAGCTGGGTCAAGTCTCAGTGCATAGGAAGTTTTTTTAGGGACATCTGCGTAAGGCCTTTCAAAACTACAGGTTTACCACAAAGAGAGAAACGACTCATCGTGGGAATGGCAGGATTAATCAGATGACTGACCTTTGAAGCTTCAAATCTGAAATGCTTTCCACACTGAGCTGGAGCTGCATATGGAGACAATAGCCTCCAATATCTTGATTTACAGAGGAAGCACTGATGGAATCCCATATATCCTGTTAATGGTGAAGGGAAGGGAATTATGTAAAGGAACTATTTTTTTTCATTAAGTGCCTTAGCTGAGGTTTGCAGATGAGCCTAGATGCTTGGCTCCAATTTAATTTCAAGGGGATAAGATAACCTGAAAACCCTGAGAAAACCTTAGACCTTGTGAGTGCTTCACAAATTGGCTCCTCATTTCCCCATTTACACTTATCTTCTCTCCCATTACGACGTGCTATTGAACACTGTTATTAAAATTCTTTACATGATAACAGGACTTTCCAAACAAAATGTGTTCATTAGCTTCCTCTACCCTACCACAGGTATGGCTGCATGTCTGAGAGGTGTGAGACCTGGGTAAACAGCATCAGGGCCAGAAGGGTGCCCCTTCTGCAAGCAGAGCAAGGCTGAGATGCACCAGAGGCAGCAGCACATACTGTATGCTACATCTACAATGCCTTTCTGTGGCTTTACTTCTTAAGAGAGAGACTGAGTTCTTTCTTCCTTTTAAGCACAGCACATGTTCAATGAAGAATATCACAGTTAATCATTCAAGTCATTCACATTATGTAACATTAGCATCAGGTTAAGGGTAAAAGGAAAGAAACCCTGCGGGTGGCTTTGCTTTTCCTGAGCCCTTTCTGAGACGGCTTCGTTTTTAAATGAGTAGAGACTTCCCCTCTATGCAGGATGCGAGGTTGACATCCTGGGGTACGGTCCTCATCCCACTAAGGGCTCCTCAACTGGAAACCATAGACTGCAAGACTTGGCCTTTACTAAGAAGCAACATTGCAGGAAAAGTCACTGTACACTTTTGAACATCAACAAAAAATTACGCTTCCACTTTCTAATACAGACACGGTGTCTGGAGTTGAGCAAACACATTCTTGAAAGGTCAGAACACTTAAACTGCAGGTACCTCGTTTAGGATGAAAAAAATTGTGGTTGCCTCTTAGTTACGACATTTCAGTTTACCCACAAGAATTACACTACTTCCCCTAAAACTTTTCAAGCCCAAGACCATGCTTTTCTCCCAGTGCGGGAAAGTGAAGGTAAAGCTCTTTTTCTGTATTAACTTAGCACTCGTCACTGAATCCAGTGGTTTCTCAAGAATACAGCCATTCCTCCCCAGAGGCCTCCAGCCACCAGCAGACGTGTATGGGGATACCCTGTCGGCCTTCAAGGAGAAAAGGCTGGAGGAACCTGACCCTTCCAGTTAGCCACTGATGGAGAGCAGCTGCCCAGTGAGCCACACACAACCATCCGCACCAAATTTGCAGACCTGAAAGAAGTACGAAATCTCCTAAAATACAGAGCTGGAGGGTGGGCAGCTCTTTGTGTTTTCTGACAGAATGGGAGGAACTTCCTCTTTCAGTTACAGTTAGACAGTCAAGTGAGGATATAACTGCTGTAACGATCAGGAAACGACTGTCATGTCCGAGCAGCTCTACAGAGTGTTACTGCGGAGCTGCAAGGCCCTTGCAAACTGGGAACAAAAGTCTGGATTTGCTGGAAGCGCTCCGATCTGTAACTAAGCACAGTGTTCTGTCCACCTTCAAGTGTCAGGGTGTTAAGGGACTTGAAGGAGCACCAGTCTAACCATAGCCCGAAGAGATGAGGTTCACTTCATTTCAGCGGAGCAGCTTGAGGTCACTTCATCACTTTAGACCATGTTCCTTCCCTAGGGCTCAGACATCCGCAGGCCAAGTCTGTACTGAGCTACTTCTGGGACTAATTACATGGGTGAGCACTGTGTTAATGTGACCCACTGTGCTGGGCCACGCTGGGACTTCATCAGGACATTGTGTGCACTGTGCTGAGGTAGTCTGAGCAATCTCAAGCTGAACTGCACTGAGAGGATGTTCCCTTATCTTATTCAGTGCTGGTGAAGAGGGATGTCTTAGGCATGGTAAGATGACTGTTCTCTATAAGAAATGACAGCCCCTCGGGTGGAAGTTGCTGAACTCCAGCTGAGAAGAGCTGGCTGACTGCAAATGCAGTAGAGACTGAAAGAGGTTAGCCATTAAAAGTGGTTGAGGGTAACCATTTTATTTTATATTGGCACAGAGGATATCAGGAACTGCTTTCTAGAAGAGAACACAACTTCTTCAAATGGACCAACTTGAGCACTTCCATGTGCTTACCACTGCTGCAACCCCTCTCCTTCATCCTTACCACTATGTAAAGCTCCTGCCAGCTTAGCTTTGGTCCTTAACTGTATTTCCAGCACACATCGTTGGCATCAAGAATACATCTCTCAAGTTTCCCATTGCAAGCTCCTAAAGGAGAGCCAACTTCTCTTCTGAACCAAATATTCAGTAGTCTTTCCTTGTGCCCACCAGTACCCTTGGTACCACATAATGGTGTAGCACATACCAGCCCCATACACCTCATCCCATTGCTGTGGTTGCTTTTGAGTAAGAGCTCCAGTTCTTTGAAACAAACCTATTACCTATTGAGGTTGTTTTTGGAGACTGTAAAGAAACTGTACTTGGTTTCCTGTGCTTCAGTCATGACATAGTCACACATGATACAGGAAATAAGCAGGAAATGTCAACCTTATGTATTGCAGCAATTCTTTCCCTTCCCTCCATGCCACATCTGAGCAGCACACCAAGGCCTGACCTTGCACTTTTTAGTGCAGCCTTTCTTATGCAAACACTTGAGTCAGGTTTGGAGTCAAAAATGAATAAAAAGCCAAACACATTGCCTACTTTTTTTAATGCAAAAGGCGGTATCATGGGCTCATACCCTGCTTCATGCCTATTTGTATTCACATCTAAGACAAACTGCATGGTTTGAACTGAATTTTGTAAGACCAATAAGAATTAAAAATGCAGCCTATCTTTTATGCCTTCTGGTATCAGTGCAAAGACTGTTAAAGAACTGATATTCCTGGACCTCTGCAGATGTGAGAGGTGCTGGTGCAGTACTATGATTAAGCACATTTATTAGGAGGTTCCAGTTGTTATATTTCTCCCTCTCCCTGTTACAGTCATCTTAATTTTGCTTCCATTAAAAGATCCAAGGCAGAAAATCAACAAAGACCTACTCCTTCACCTTGCTTCTTTGTGCAATCATTTGGACAGTGGATGTAAAATAGTACTTTCCTAGCCTGGCAGCATTTCATACCCCCTTTATCCAGGTGTAAATGGCAGCAAGGAGTAAGGAAAGGATATAATAAAAATACCCCTCTTTTCCTCTTTAACACCTGAAGTTGAAATACCATTTTCCTCTTTTCTTTCCCTATTCATTATACATGAACTGGGAAAGATAAATGTCAATTGTATCCTTACAGGAAAAATGTACCACAATTTATCAGTCCTCCAATAAGAAAAAAAATCTTCTTCCTCATGGAGTAGTCCATCCTTTCTATGACAGTTGTCTTGCTTGCCTGAAGTTTCTACTTACTTCCAAGAAAACTTGCCTTATTTATCACTGGAGAATCCACAGGTCCTAACTGATCATCCAGCACCTTCCAAATCCTGCCAATTGTACTGCCAATCATTTTTCAAGAATCAAATCTGTATTACAGTTGGTCACCACCAGGTAAGAATTAACTCACAATACTGAACCCAATTTGAGATATTTTGTGTTGGTATACAGCAAGAAACCAAAAATAACACATGGGAGAAATGGGGTGACATTGGGGAAGCCTTTTGATTTAAGCAAGTTTTTTCTCAATCAGCACACTGCATTTTCCCCTTACACAGTGCTTCCTGATTTTTGCAAGACAAATCTGTTCTGTAACAAGACAGACACTAAGCCAGAAGTGTCAATATGAGTAACTCCCTGAAAATAAACTTTGCTCATTAACAATACAGCATCTCTAATATAAGACATGCAATTGAATTGAAGGGAAGTAGCTTACTGGGTTGCCTGCAAGCGAGCTGCGCTGACAGCAAAGGGCAAAGCATGATTCCTTAACCCAGCCAAGAAAATACAATCCCTGCAAGAACTGCAGTGTGAGCTGACCAGATGCTGTGTCACCACACTTGTTCACCAGGATGTTGTGCAAGATGAGATCCTGCTGGTCGATAAGGGGATGGGGCTCTGTCCTGAGCATGCCTCTGGCAGCTCTTGCAAAATGACTCTGACAGCATCACCTCACTGGGACTGCCCATTTAATTATGCCAACGTGGAGCTGCAACGGTATTCCTAGACAGTTCTTGCATTGCCACAGTCTGGATCTCTTGTTGCCACATCTTAGTTTTGGGTTCTGGAAAGAGGTTGAACTTTTTTTCCCCTAAAATGTGTAGAAGCTCATGAACTGAATGGAAGGGAAGGAAAATTACCTCGAGTCCATTTCCTTTACTTGTTAATGGCTTGTGCTTAACTCTAAGAGTAATGCAAGAACAAGGAGGATTTTTTGTTAGCCTTTAAAAATATGTTTATATTTATCTCCATATAAGAAAGTGGCAGGAGTCTTCAATAGCATCTAATATGTTCCTGGTGTCTGAAACACGCAGCTGTCAAATCACTAAATACTTTCAACAGAAACCTGGTCCATTAATGATCCCAACCACCACAGAGTCATGTGAGAACAGCAAACAACCCCAGGAAGAGCCATGGAAGTCTTTCCATGCTGAACAAAATGCTATTTACAGTAAGAGTAACACAACCTCTAATGCTGCTCTGCCTCCCTATCCGATGCATCTGTACACAGCTTTCCACTAGTTCCTGACACACATGTAAAGAAGCAAAGTGTGCCTTTTCCTGTGCTCACTTGCTCCTGGGTGCTCCTTTGTGCTGATGGCCTCCCAGGACCCATTTGCCAGACTCCAGTGCCAACTGCAGATCCCGTGGGGTCCAGGCTCTCCACTGCCTTGAGCATCAAACATGTTTCTGTCTGGGTGTTTCAACACTTCTCAGCAATAGGTTTTAAAATAAAAGCAGAAATTGTTCTTTTCCCCTCTGAAATCTGTCGTTGCAATATTCCATATTCACAATAATCCCTATTCTGTTTCATAACTGCACCTGAGCTGCTGAAACAACTAGAAACTTTCCTATTGCTTTCAGTGGGAGTTCCTTTGCACACCTACCCATGGTTAGCACTTTTGAGAGCAAAACGATCACCACATCTTTTATAACGACACCAGCGCTTATTCTAGCCTTCCACATACCTGTGCTTATAAAGAGATTTTACTGTTTCTGCATTCACCATATTTGACCTGTTTGAAACACCATGTGCAGTACAAGTAATTGCACTACACGGAAGAGAAAGTATGTGCCTAACACAAACATTTATAATTCCAAAGCCTTAGACAACAGTCGAGGTAAACCTAGCATAAACTGCAGTGCAAGCTGTGTTTGTGAGTGAAAGGGGGCCCTGAAAGTGCAATTTGCATTTAAAGTTTTTTGACATTAGCTCAAGCTTTAGGTGAAACAAAAAAACCAAAACTCATTAGAGAGGTGAAATAAACTGGAGGTGAAGTCTGTGGCACTCCCACTTGGTGTAGGAAGAAGAACGCTAACTCAACAGGAAAAGAGAGGTTACATTCTTTGATGAAGGCTCAATTTCTGTCATTTTTATTTCTTAAAAAGGATCAATCCCCGTATTTTAAGTGTGCTCATGAAGGAATTCCTAACAATGGTAATTCTGTGTGCAATGCTTTCCTCAAATCTTTCCCCTTCCGCATCTAGAGACTTTCCAGGACATCTAGCTGCTGTGTAGCCAAAGCACTGGACTACAGAAATGGGCTGCTCTGATTTATAAATGAGGTGTTTAAAACCAGGCAATCTCATTATTGACTTGATAGCCCGCAATGTCTGTAGTCAGCAAAACTTAAAAAATGCAAAATATTGACAAGATCAGGCAAATACATAATGAGGGAGTTATTAAAATGCAAATTGCCTGACTTCTGGTCCTCCTGTGGTGTATGGCCCAGGACTCCAGAGCCTGCATCTACCTCAGCCTCCCTCTGACTTTATGCCAGTCATAAGCTGGGAGAGAAATGGAGCTGGGGAAATTGAAGGGGCAGAGTTATCACAGGCCAGTTGGACAGGTCCCCACATCCCATGGGACCCCAAAGAGAGACAGTGACTGCATGGGAAAGGGAGGCATTGTGTAAGGAGCCCCACAGACACTGGACCCCAGACCTCCACAGGATTTCAGAGAAGCTCTGGCCACAAGTTGGTGAAACCTGACATCAAAATTCCTGAAAGGTACTGCATTAAGAGTTAGTAAAAAAAGAAAGAGTCCAAAAGAAAGGATGTGGTGGAAATCCTCTCTACCCAATCTGTTCCAAGATGCTTGGACCTGGCTTTAGAAGAGAAAGTCCAGCGCCCTGAGCCAGTTTGAGAAGTCCTAGCTGGAAGGTGAAAGAGAGTATCATTACAAGCAATACTATTCCCTCCTTTCTCATCTCTGCCCCCAACTTTTTATTCTCATTTAAATAGCCTTATAATCCTGCAGACTGTCTGGGATACGCTTATTATTTCACCTTGCAGACACATTCTTGTAAGTCTGAGGGCTGTGTATGCGTCTAGATGTCTATAATAGAACAAGTAAAATAACACCATTCTCAGCTGTGGGCTGGATGATCCAAGCCCCCACCAGAAGAAAGCTTTGATGGATATTATACTTTTGTGCAATGCATTTCAATCATGTTAATATTGCTGTAACAATCTCCAAAAACTATGCCAATAGAGACAGTGACACCCAATTAACAGGTAAACACTAAGGGGGAGGTTAAATGCTAATTTTACATTGGCATTTAGCCTAAGAACTTCATTATGCCATCTTTTATTTTAGACTGTAGCCATCCCACCTTGTGCTGTACTGCCGTCCATTCTTAGTATTATGTGAATCACAGTAATTCCTTTCATAACAGAGAGGGTCACAACTGTTGGTGCCAGATACCAGCCCTAAACCAGAAGAAAAGATGGTCTCTGCTCCCAGGAGCTTGAAGTAACCCTGAACCTAAGCTTTACTGACACTTGGAAGAGAGATCTGGTGCAGGGTGTTAAAGTGGCAGTTCAGACAGACGGACATGGCAACTTGGTGCTCCTGCAAACACATCAAGAGGAAAAGGACACTGAAGTGAAATGATTGCAGTATCTGGTTTGGAACATCCACAGGCAGTGTGGAGTCAGGCAGGCAAAAGGTGGCTGAGCCTCCCTTGCCATTAGTGAGGATCACTGATAGGAAGCCAGGTCTTGATCTGATCTTTCAAATATATAAAATCCAGAGTAGATGGATCTTAACACACATAGATAACAGCAAAGGTACAGAAACAGATTGAAAAACAGTGCAGCATACTTGAAGCTACAGCCAGGGCTGTGGTAAAGTTGTGTTGAATTTGCAGAGAAATTAGATGCCTCGTTAACTGTGGATAGATGTACAACTGCCCAAATTTAAACTTCCTCCTTTCCCCAGCTCACCACAGTCATTACAAATCATGCAGCTGAATGAAAGCTGAAAAAGCACTTGGAGCTCAGCAATTTTGCTGTGGTGAGACCAGTAATAAACGAGGGAAGAGGGGTGGCAGCATTGATGATCTTTACATCAAAAACACATTTTCTGCAAAGTAACCTCCTATTGTTTGTATGTAAAATACATCATGGTGCTACTGGGGACCAAACTGCCCTGCGTTTTAGAGATAGTGATTTTATTACAGATTACCTCGGATTGTGACTCAAAAAACAACCGCTCTATGCACCTTTTCTCCTGAATTAGTGCACAAGATACACGACATGGATGGATTACGTTATGCTGCTCCAGACAACAGTTTAAAATGCAGTGTTGGAGGGATATTTCTACTGTGCAGTATCACATGAATTATTAACAAAAGGTAAGGAATGGATGCAGAGCAAAGCTTTATCTGTCCAACTCAAGACAGCTCCTGAAACATGCTGCGAACCATCCCCCTGTTCCCAAGTCAAAGGGGCTGGAAGCAGCACAGTACCCAGGAGCCCTGGCCTCTACAGTATCTCTGCCTGGTCTGCCCATCTTTCTCCCTGAAGCAATTAAAAGCCAATCTCTTCTCCTCTGTCACTCTCTCTGAAGCAACAATGGCTAGGTGGATGTAGTTGTGTAAGTGCTAGGTCTTTTTCCTAAAGCTAAAAACATGTGGGTAGATGTAAGCAGCCTTGACCATGTGCAGGAAAATCTAGTCCGTTGCTTATCAGTTGATTTGGCTTCACACCAAGAGTAACAGACTGCTATAAAGGGCCAACACAGTGTGAAAAAGGAGCTGTTCTACTAGAATACACTGTTAATTCTAGTTGAACTGATATTTCTCCTAGGACAATGGCTCAAAACACATTTAGACTATTGTAGTAAGCAAGGCAGAGAATGGAGCAGCAGGCTGCTTTCTCTCCGCTGCCGCTAAACAAGAGGCAGACCAAAATGAATAAATAAATATCTATTGAAAATCAAATATGGGACAAACTCTCACAGCATCTTTCACCAAAACCATATATCAGGTTTTAAACAAAAATCCCCACCGCCAGAGCAGGAAAAAAACACCGAAAAGTCAAAAATTCCAGACTCACTACACTTACTGTAATTGTCCTTATAAGAAGAGCCCTCTAGTTATGTGAAATGACATTACCTCACAGCCCCAGGCTCCCCGTGCTAAGCACAGGAAGGAAGCAGACACACATCTCTTTAAAAGCCGTTTCCTCTCTGCTCTATTAATTTCAGAGATTAAGCAAGCCACTCCTTTGTGGCATAATAGAGTGAGATAGAGCCATTGTGTTTGCGGAGAGTCCTGCTCGCTGTTTTTCCACCTTTGAGCAGGGGATGCCATAGCACTTTATTCTCAGATGAAAAGCCAGAAAATTTGTAGCAGCCCGAAAGCCCCCTTAATCTTACATCACAATTTCAGTATGAAAGAAGCCAACAGCCCTATTCCTTTGCCCCAGCCACCAACGAGCATTTCAGTATCTCACAGGCACAGTTTAGGACAGGAAAAGATCTCGGTCACATCAGATGAGGAATTCCCTTTTGAAGGGCCATGAACCAAGGGACTTATTAAATCAGGATTTTTTTGCCTGGACACAAACACCCCACCTTCCTGTTCCTTCCTGCAGCGTTGGAGCTGAGGTTCTTAATTTGCCATCATTTTTTTTTTCCTGTTTTAAGAAATTATAAATCCTTTTGTGCACTTTTGCCTTCACAGAACAAAATCTCCTCAGCATGTATAGATGCCTGATGACCTTTCATAATACAGAGGCCATCAGCTCTCCATATCAGAGACTGCCAACACATCTGGTGTTGGAGCCTGGATTACACAGGCTATGAAGGTGACCACCAGCTGACCAGAGCCTCAGCTATTCCTGAAATATTTCTGAAGGATATAGAGAGAAGTGAGAGATTTGGACAACATCAGAGCAAGTTGGGATCCGCACTCCAAGCCTGGGCTTTTCAATTTCCTTTTAAAGCTTACGTATATGATTTATCAGCAACTTCACACATTTCTTTCCACTGTTAAGCAAACAAGGCTGGAAACACAGGACCTTTTTGTAGTCAACTGCCATAGGAAACACCACTTCACAGGGGCACACAAATCTGCAGAATCCTTGAGACAAGTTCCCATTTTCGCAGTGTGTAAACACAGCCATTACTAAACAGAAATGTCATCAGCAGTGAATGGATTTTAGGAGGAGGAAAAGGATAACACACCTGGAGCATCAGAAGCAGCAGGAGAAAAAGTGATTGCTGGCTGGAGCAGGGACGCAGGAGCCAGAACACTGTTTCTACTGTACCTTTCCCTGCAACAGAGAGTCAGGAACACAACACCCATCCAAATAAAACAATTTGCCTATTCAGCAGCTTTCTTTTCATGAGCTGCTTCGTCCTTGCAGGCTGCCCCCGTGCCTCCCGCCTTCCCAGTCGCCAGCTGAAAACTTCAGAAAGGAAAGAAAAGGAGAAAGGAGTTGCTCAGACAAAGGCCTGATTCTCTGCAAAGAGGAGGGCACGCACACCAGAAAACATGGTCATGGTGGGATGGGCATGGTGCTGGCAAGTTACTCTGCTGGTAGTTGTAGGACTCTGCTGCCCAGGCTCTGCTTTAGGTTTTGGGACCAGGTGATAACGAGAAAGGAGGGAGCTGGAGCTCCTGCACCTTCTGCACTGGCCTCCTGGATATGCCCAACACTGCCCTGGGTACCTGATCTCTGCACCGTCTCCCAATGGCTACATGGGGCAGGTTCCTCAAAAAGCCTTCCCTGTCTGTTGCCAATGGAAATCTTAAATCCTTCCAGAATTTTGGGGTTTTGTTTGTTTGTTTTCTTGTGAAAGTGTTTTTTTATGATTTATATTTATATTTAATGATTTATATTTATATAAATATAAATCATTAAAAATGATTTAAACATAAATATGTTTTTATATATATAATATAAAAAACCAGAGATACTTTTCTAGTGTATGAATGTAAATTGCCAGTTCATATTGCAGAGGTGACTCAACAGCATTTAGGTGCCAACATGTAGTTACTTCTGGATGGAGCAGGATGTGATTCAGCAGCCACAGGCAAGTTGCAGTGTATCCCTTGCCTCCTCTAGACTAGTTTCTCCTTAATAAATTAAACTAAAATCCAGTTTAATAATTCTTACTTTGGTCTTTTTCTATTATAGTCACCATTGATCTAACAGAATACACATCCCTTACCTTTCTCCTCCAGTATTCAGAAGACCTACGAGGAGTCTTAGGACTGCCCCACATCAGTGGCAAATAGATCTGGCACTCAGCATCATACCCATCATAGCCTCTGGAAAGCTTTCTTCCCCAGAGGACCAAAACTTCACCCAAAATGTAGTCCCCACCACAGCTGTATTACACCAACAGCTGGAAGCAGCTTTTCTATGCCTCTGTCCTGTTATGACCACCTCTGGCTGGTGGACTGCTCCACGGGCAGAGCTTGGAAGCATACCGTCACCTTCCATCCTCACACATGATCTGCTGGAGAAGAGCAGAGATGAGGCAACTGCAAAACACAGGTGAAACATTTAATTCTTTTACTGTGTTCCTTATGAGCTGCACAAGGTAATTGGCTGAACTTGAAAATACCAGCCTATAAAGTTGAGCTAGCAAAGCCCTGGCTGGCAGTGATGACAGAGGGTACACAAGGATGTTAGTGAGGACATGCCCTGTGTCTGGACATGCTCCTTCACATCTTTCCTAGAGCAGTTCTTAGTGTCTTCACAGAACTGCATGAAAGCAGAAATTCTTATCTTTACACAGCGCTTGGTGCCAAGGCTGGTGGGAGGAAGCAAACTACCTGAGCACTCTCAGACCTAACAGGCAGGATTTACTGGCTTTAATATTAAAATATGAATAAAACCCACCCTGATCATAAACTTAGGGGCTCTGAGTCACTGGAGAGAGACATGGATTTTTCCTAAATGCAATTTTGGAGTTGAGAAGCCCAGAATAAGAGGCAGTATTAAAATCATCAGTCAAAGCAACCCTGTCTCAAACATACAAACCTCTTCTCACATCTTCTATAAAAGCAAATCTTATTCTCATATTGCCTCCATGCCAAAGCCAGCAAAGGAAACAAGTACACTCCTTGCCACCCACTTTGCCAAGGGACTGCAGAGGTGTCTCTCCACAAGGTTAACCCTTGTCTGAGTGTAGATCCCTGTACTGAAAAGACTTTGCACCACTTCCAGGGATTAAGTGGAATTTGGTGACAGCGAAGGTCTGGACCAGGACTCTGCATTAAGTATCATGCTTATCAGAAGGTGTTTTGGCTCCCACTCCAGAAAACAGCAAGCCATCTCCTTCAACCTTCCTGCACAAGAAATCTGCATCAGATTAGTTAAAAGTGTGAATTTAAACTGTCTCTATTATTTTTCTTATGTATAATAATGGCCTCGTAGATTTCATTTTCATTGGTTTCTAACGGAAGTAAATAAAAAGGAGTGGGTTTACCCAGGCTGTCTAAACCCCAGCATAGAGCAGCTGATAACAGTGTAACTACATTGCTCAGGCAAGACCTGCATCCCTCTGATCTAAATTCTGTCCTGAACATAAACAGTTTACCTTTCAGAAGTGTTAAATAAACTCAGCCCTGCCATGCAAGTTACCTTCAAATAAGGTAAAAGCAAAACACAATAGAAATAAACTGCCTAAAGAGTGCTCGGCATTCTAAAGGCACTTTGAGAAGAAAAGGGAAAAAAACGTGAATTAATCAGAGCATAATCACTTCAAAATTTGCTAGTTCAGAAAAAATTACCAGCTTTTCCTTGCACAAGGAAATACCCTTCAAATGCTTTGCAAGAAACACAAGCGGGAGCAAGGAAATGCAGTGAGAAGCTGAGAACTGTTCAACTCTGAAACCCTTGTAAAGTGAAGGGGAAAACTCCTAAGGAAAGCCGAGAATAAGGTTTCCTAATCTTACACTGAAGGGTTGTAAATGGGCAAGCTCAGTACCTCACAACCCGTTCTGAGTAAATAAAGGTTTAAAATGCTCTTTCTTTAGCGTGACTGAATTCCTTTCCAACGTGACCTCAACATGCCATTCCTCTATCTTTATCTGCCAGCACAGCAGAGCTGTTGACCTTTCACCAATGACCTGCACAATCAATAAGCAGCCAACAAACTGTCTCAACAGAAAAGCTCCATGGACAAGTTTCTCCTCGCTCTGTGTTGTCAAGCTCTGCTGTTCCTGAACTTTTCCTCAGGCCCTCGGCTGTGTTTCAGTGAGACCTAACAAACAACACAGGGCTCAGAAATACCTTTTCTTGGGCATTCCCTTTCCAAACATATTAAACCTGTAAGTGGTTGTGCTGTTCTTTGCAGTCCCACGAACTGCTTTCATGTTACGTGTAGGATCTACAAGATCTCTACCTCAGGTTAAGCACTTCATGTTGACTTCCAAGGACAGAATCCAAACTCACGTAGCTCAAATATGCACAAACTGTTGGAGACTAAGAAAACAACTGCAGAAAGTAAGAACTCTTATTAAAGACTTGCCCAAGCACCAACTGGCAAAGTCTCATCCTAAAGAACTTCAATAAACAAACAAACAAAGAAATAACACAGGCAATCACAGTTGCCTGGTATAAGAAAATAAACTAAGGCAGGTCAGAAAACACTAGTGTTATTATGGGTGTCTTTCAGATGACTTCCAGTGCTACAGATTCTGCTGTACTGTTACACAACATGGAAAAGGATCTAATGCAGTGTTCCTCTCAATATGATTTAAGAAAGCACTGTATGCATTTTTCACTGAAATAGATGCGTATTTTAAAGGTGTTACAGATGGGGAACCGGTAAAGGGCTGCAGTGTGTTTTACTGGGGTACAGAAAAGAGAACAATCATTCCCTGCAGTGCTTACAGCAAACATACCAAAGCACTAACCAAGATCTGAGAAGCCAAAAGAATGAAAACTATTAGAGACCAGCCATAAGCAGAAATTAAATTAATTACTCCATGGGGTCTTTATCAAATTGACTGAATGCAAAGGTAAAGCAGAGGTGCCAGTACTGAAAAGGAATTTAAGATTATTAAACCTGAAAGAATAACAGTTTAAAGAGCTTATTCCCATGACAATGAAAATGCTCAATAAAGATGGAGTTTCTCTCTCTCTCTTTCTATTTATATATATACACAGACGTACATATTAGCTTCTCTTAGAGTATATACTTTTTATATATATAATCATAGAATCATAGAATAGTTAGGGTTGGAAAGGACCTTAAGATCATCTAGTTCCAACTCCCCTGCCATGGGC
>JASSUY010035506.1:0-23530 GCA_032466535.1 Forpus xanthops
CAGGCAGGATTTCCCCCTAGTGAAGCCATGCTGGCTGTCACCAAGCACCTTGTTGTTTTTCATGTGCCTTAGCATGCTTTCCAGGACAACCCTCTCCAAGATTTTGCCAGGCACAGAGGTGAGGCTGACTGGTCTCTAGTTCCGCCGCTCATCCATTTTCCCCTTCTTGAAAATGGGGGTTATATTTCCCTTTTTCCAGTCGTCGGGAACTTCACCTGACTGCTAAGAATTTTCAAATATGATGGACAGTGGCTTAACAACTTCATCTACCAGCTCCTTCAGGACTCGCAGATGGATTTCATCAGGTCCTATGGACTTGTATATGTTCAAGTTCCTAGGATGGTCTTGAACCAATTCCTCTCCTACAGTGGGCCCAAGGTCTTCATTCTCACTGTCCCTGTATCTGCCTTCCAAGACTTGGGTGGTATGGTCAGAACATTTTCCAGTGAAGACTGAGGCAAAGAAATCGTTAAGAACCTCAACCTTCTCCATATCCATGGTAACCAGTTCTCCCAATGGGTTCTGAAGAGGGCCCACATTGTCCCTAGCCTGTCTTTTATTTGCAAGTTACCTATAGAATCCCTTCCTATTATCTTTAACATCCCTAGCCAAGTTTAATTCTATCTGTGCCTTATCTTTCCTAACCTTCCCAGACAACATCCCTGTATACTTCCCAGGCCACCTGTCCTTGCTTCTACCTTTTATAGGCCTCTTTTTTCCTTCAAATTTTCCCTAGCAGCTCCTTGTCCATCCAAGGAGGTGTCCTGGCCAGATTTATATATCTGGTTCCTGTTAGTCATGAATGATCAAGACCTGTAAGAGAGAGTGGCTGTTCTTCAATATGTCAGTACTACAAAAAGTACAGTTTTGCAGTGGATGCATTAGTCAACCAGGTTTAGGTGTTTTTTTACAAGGAGTTTTTATTCATTCTTTGTTTATAAGGCTGCAATTCTGGATATTTTGTGCTTCTGAATGGCTGGAACTGAGCTAGACTCTCAGTATGGAAAAGATTGGGTTTTCTCCTGCTCTTAGTGGAAGGATAGTACTTGTTTCCCTGTTACTTCTTGGAGTGGAGCAGGACAAATTTTGGTCATCAAGAGGGTTCAAAATTAAACATTTTCTAATACTACCCATGTAGACAAGATGCTTAGGCATTGTAAGAATTACATCTGATATCAAATTGAAAGGTATGCGCATATTCCTTATTGCTAAAACCAAACAGTAAGATTGTTCTACCTTTAGATCTAGACTTCAGTACTAGGAAAAATCTCAGAATAAAATTGGAGTTGTAAATTTGATATTTTGGATCAAACACACTAGATTGAGCTCAGGTCCTTTGGCTAGCACAGGTTGATAAAGTTCTTATTTTGGATCTCAGGGAAAAAAAAAGTCAGTTACTGAATTCTGTACAAAGGTGTACACAACTCACCTTCCTTTTTCACAGCCTCTTGTGATTCTACTTTACATGGTCTTCTTTTCATGAATCCTGCAGCTTTCTTCTGTTTAAGATTCTGGATGCTGCACATTCACTTCCCAGTAGTAAGCAAATACTTACCTTGTTTCTGACTTGCTGGTGAACTTTCAAGTTCTTGTTATCTGTACGATAAGATATTCATGTTCAATGTTGTGATAAAGTATTTTGTCTTTGATTTAGATTTACTTCATCTACTTAAAGGATAAGGATTGAAACACAAGCTATGCATGTAAAGTTGACATTCTCATGCAAGTATTATATCTCAAATATCAAGCCCGCAATCATTACAAAAAAATACAATGTAATTCTGATTTGCCTTAAACCATTACCCTCCAAGTTACATATGATCATAGAATTACACTGCCATCTTAGATGTCCACCTTAGATCATGCGTCCAAACCCTGTTTTTTTTTAATAATAGAGGAAGCTTTTTTCTTTTCTTTTGTAGGTATCAGGTAGAGTTAGGACAGTCTTAACAATGTGCCTAACACCGAATCTAACTAGTAGTATGATTTAAGAGAAAACGGTGTCCTTTTAAATTTTTCAAACTTTTGTAGATCTTTCAATGAAAAGCTCCAGTTATCTTTATTTTAATACTTTCCTTTTGAAACCTTGAAGATGCTAATATTTGGCCTGAAAATAATTTGGTTTCATGTTATTGTGAGTACATTTAAAATAGTACTGCTCAACAAAGAGAGGGCAGGTGATATTCTGTGCCGCCCTTGCCCTTGGTTCAGGACTGCAGTGGAGCTGCAGCCAGGAGAGGGCACAACGAGCAGCTTTTCCCCTTAACCCTTTGAAAAGTTGATGGCATAATTAGAGAAAATTTATGTGAGGTTTCATACAGTACCTTTTTATTGCACTTCTAACATATGAGTGAAATAGAGGCAAGGAGAAAGAGCCACAGTGTTACATAATAGAAGAAATGCATTTTAATTTCCTTTCCCCTCACATCTTTTTGCCTTTTATGCATCTTAAGTCTTCAAATGGTACTTAAGACATAAAATGTCAGAACAGTTTTCCTTGAATTATAATAAAAAACAGTTTTGCTAGATTTGTATAAAAACTTGTTTCTTTGATATTGTGTATTGGGAATAATGTAAAGGTTAGGTTGTCATGAATATGGTGTACAGGTGTGTCATTTGCATGCATGAGGTGTAATCCAGTCTAGAGGTCCTGAGGATGTATAAGCTAAAAGCAGGTTTTAGATATGTCATTTCTTACTTTGGGTAAGGCACATTGGCCAATTTGGTATTTGTGTGCACCAGCTATGCGCTCAACTGCTTGTATAATTTGCATGAACAGCTAGTTGCACACATGGGTACATAATTAATTAGCTACCAGTACTATTCATTGCTGGAGATGTAGAGCTATATCAGTTTACCCTAGGAGTATTTGTGAGAATATTTTTCTGCTTGCTGGATACATGAGTAGAGAAATACAGAACTTTTCACGTGTTAACTATGATCCATACAAAGCTGTTGTCTTCATAAGCCAGTAGCTGCTATTTTTAAAATAGTACTTAATTGTAATTTGTCTAAGAATCATTTTCAATCAACTCGTCATCATGCTGACCTGTAAATCCAGACATGCTTTGTATGCAACTGCAGCTCAGGTGTTTAAACCTCAGTAATAGTCTTTATGTACAACCCTACATCATACATTTCAACTTGGTCATGCACCTCTTAGTTTTTAAATATGAAATATTTCTGGAGGAGGCTGGAGTTCAAGAACCAAAGTCAATGCAAGTTCCTTCCTTTGCCCTCATTCAGCTTTGGATCAGGCTCATCAACCTCAGCTAGGGGCACGTTGCTTTGCACAACAGTTACAGAGCCTCTTCCCTATGAATGAATGAACCATTTATAATTGTATTTTGTAAAGTTCACAGTCCCTATAAATGGTATGATTTTTTTTTTCTCTTTGAATTGGGCTCTTTGTATTTAAATGTGTTGTAAGTACAAATATTCATCCTGCTTTGCTGTATAAGTTGAAGGGCCCAGAGGAGGCTATGAATGCTCAAGTCACATTGACATATCACTCCTTAGTTCTTTGCCTTGACATTGTGGCTTTGCTATTGATCGACAATGGCATAACTGGGGAGCATATCCAGCTAATGCAAGAAAATGTTAACTCTTTATGAGTGATAAAATTCAGGGCTGAAAATGGTGGTTATACTAATTGAGTTCCATGTTTCTTTTTTACATTTGTGAGTTTTAGGAGCAGGAACCTCACAAGTTACAAAACAAGAAAAGTGTTTGTAGACTGCTTATATTTTGAAAACCAACAGTAAGTGCTACAGTACTTAGAAGGAAACTGTAATTGTTTCCTCTTTTAGGGTGTACAGTACTCTGATCTTCATAATCCTGGATATTGAGAAACTGAATAAGAGTTGTCTTGTTTAAAGTAAAGTGAAAAACATCAATTGTATCTCTCCTCCCTGATTCTTACCATGGCAGTATTGCTCTGAAATATAATTTTCTTCCAGAACCACCAACATATTAGGTCCCTAAATATGAAGATGTTTCATTAGTTCTTCAGTTTCTGAAAGCAAATCACCATCAATACTCTTTGTTTGAATATCTTATATGAACATAAAAAGGAAAAAGATGCACTAACAGTGAGGTTTGTACATACAAAATAAAAAGGTCTACTTTTTATACGCGACGTTTGTGTTGGGATGCTTCTGTGATCAGAATTAAGCTTCAGAATTAATGTTGCCGAAGTAATCAACATCCCCATGAAAATGTGCATACTCCTCATACCCAGTACTTCTATTTTTCAAGCCATGATCTCCCTACATATTTTACTGTAATGTCTTTCCATTGGTGTGTTCCCCCAAAATCACATTAGAAATAACTGATAGACAAAATATTTGTACACATGCCTTAGAGTAATAGAAGCAAACAAATAAAGCATCCCAAGTAATTGTCAGTCTATGTCAGCAATTCACTTATTAGGATCACATAAACACATGTCTTATATATTTCACTCAGAATTGTTTTAAGGTCCTTGTATGCATAGAATTTTGAAATATATTATTTGAATATAAAAGTAGATTATGTATTTCCCCTGTGGCTGGCCAAATGTCTTTTCAACAAAGGGTAAAATAAGAAGGCTATTATTTTGTGTAAAAGAGTGATCTTTTTAGTCATGCTTGATTGCTTTTTCAGGACTGTCTCCATTTATAATGAGATATTCTTGGACTCATTTGAACCAGAAAGTTTAGTAAAACTGTTATATTTTTACATAAAATACCTTGAATTATTTAAACTGTCTCAAACTTGATATTTTTTAAATATATGTGATACATATTGGATTTTTTGCTTCACACACTGAACATGGCATAAAATGGAAATATATTCAGTATATTTACAAGAAATATTTGTTTTAATCTCTCATACTTGTCAGCATTTCACACTAATTTAGTCTTATCTGCTGCTAAGGAGTTACACAGTAAGGGATGCACTTCTTATTCAAATCCCTATTAACATTCCATATCGTAGTTTGGCAAGAAAGCTCTTTCTGTATTGGGCTATGATGAGGGAAAGTTTTAATTATCTGTACTTTTCAGAGAACTTGAATTAGGACGTGTGTGCTAGCACGCCAAGAGCAATGATATGAATTTTTCTTTTATCAGCATTTTAAAATGCAATTATAAAATGTGTCCTGTGATACTGTTTTTAAAAGATCTGATGTGCAATGAAATGAGCAGAGCTTGAGGAAAAAATATATTTTTATTATAATCCCAACCCAGATAAAATTACAAGTATTCAGTGCTTTACAAATATTTATTTCTAGTTCAAGACATATTTCACATTACATAACTTTATGTTTTACAGTTGGAAAATACATGATCCTACTTCCATGCTTAGCTTGAGTCTAGTTCTTGCATTAGTCTATGTTAATGTTTTCAATGTATTTTGTCATATATATCATTGTAATGTTAATAGAGCTTACTTAAGCATTTCTGTGCTTTACAGGAAAAAAAAACAAAACCAACCCACCTCTGTCTGGTTTAGATCAAGTAGTAAAACCCTGCAGCAATTCTTTTTCAAAGTAACTAATTGATATTAAAAAAAATTATTTTACAGTATATTTTTCAGGCAGTGTGAGAAGCAGCTCTTTTACTTCTGAACCCACAGCAAAAGCCTGTGTCCCATCTCTCCTGTAATTGTCCATTCTTTTTATAAGATTTATTTTTGCCTGTGGTGCTGAACTGAAAAAGTCACCCAGCTAAAATGTAGTTACTTCATTTCCAAGTAAAAACAATAGTGTTTTCATGTCCATACTTATTATTATTCTGAGAATGTACTAATTTGTTACATCCAAGATGACGGTTAGTTTGGTCCATGAAAGGGGCACTGTGCCAACTACTGCAGTTAAGTAAAAGGACTTCTTTCATGGAAAGTAGGGAAAGTAGTGGGACAGAAAGTAGCCTGCAGTGCGTGTGGGTACGGCAAGGCAGATTGCCAACAGAGTCATCCTGGTATCAGGCTTTGCTGTGTTGGGTTCTGAATGAAGCTAAAACTATGATTTCACTAAATGTCGGCGTGGGCAGCCAAATTTTCAAACCACTAGTGCTCTAAGGAGCAACTGATGAATGTTTTATCCCTGCAGGCTGTAGTTGATGTTGCACAAGGATTTTGCATGTGCTCAATGCATTATCATTCTTGGCATTAAGCTTAGATAATTGTCTACTTATATTGAGCCTGTAATAGCAAAATACAAGTGAAGAGGCATGTTTTACAAAGTAAAACTATGAAATAGGTTTAGCTATATTACTATGGATTCCCCCCCCCCCTTTTTTTTTGTTCTATCCTACTAAATTTGAATGAGAATGAAGTATGGTTCTATACCTTAATTCTGCTCAAACCAGGGTGGTCTCATAATTTTGTTTTACATGCATGACATTGCTTAAGGTCATTAGTTGTAAATCTTAGTATAAAAAGACTGAAAATATATTCAGTACTTTGTAGTTACCGAATACATATTTAAAAGCCTCTATGAAAAGTCGGGACCTACATGGCAGATTTTCAGTTACTGAATGGTCAATTTAATGATGTAGATTAGCTGTATCTAAACAGTAAATGGAGATAGGCTGTTGCAAGGCTTTGATGAATCTCTCTGATGCATAGCTCACTTGATCAATTTTCTAATTTTAGAGATTAGCGTTCTGCTTTTTAATCCTAGTATACTCTCTGGTTACACTCTGTTTGAAATTCAACTCAGATCAGGTATAACTGTATTTACAGGTTTTCCTGTTTTGCTGTAGCTAGTCAAACAAGCACAAATTAAATTTTAATTTGGCCTTTCTTTTTCAGTAATTAATGTAATGGTCTCATATTTTCTCTCATTTTTGCTTAGTGTTACCTGACTTCTAATTATTTAAATCAGTATCGTATACTGAAAAAGAGCCTTCGATAATGCTTTAAATGTTTTAAAGAAAAGTGGATTGTGTTGACAGATTTTGTTCCACATAGTTAAATTCACCCATTAAGAGTTTAGGAGCTGAAACTTTAATGGCGGGAAATTACTTCTTTATCACACAGGTAGTTACTGCAGTAGCTGTGCATACAATGGCCAACTTTATTATGTATATAAATTCTGCTTATGCAGTAACTATTGAGAATTGGTAGGAGCTTTGTGTGTAAATATAATATTTAAATAATTTCTTTATGGAATATCCTATTTTGCTTTTATTGTTCATGTTCCTGCAGCTGAAGCAGTTTCTGTGAATGTATGTATTACCTATCTTTTTATTTTTTTGTTTCTTTTTTTGCATGAAGGCTACTAGTGTCAATCCATTTGATAAAATGCCCTCGCAGACATAGGCAAGTCCAAATAGCTCATCAAGTATACTATTTATTTCATCTTTACAAATGCAGAATCTTTAACATACAGAATAATTAAATATTTGTAATAAAGCAGTTAACTTGAGCAGTTTATTGCTGTGATTTGCAAAACTGCATTGAGCTGCTTTCTTTTCATTTCATTGATAGTGGAACAAACATTTCTTTAATAAGGATACAGCGCATTCTAATTTTGTTGCAAAAAGCTTAGATAAGGATCAGGCCCCCTCTGAATCACTGCTTTGACCTATGACATTGAAAGTGCTGAAGCGCTTTGGCGAAAGAAGAGTTAGTCATTCATTATTATGCGCAGGACTTTCCAGTTCTAAAGAGGCTCTGTGCTTTCTCTCAGATAGACTTTGTTTGTTAGAAATGAGAACTGTATTTTGGCAGTAAAGGACAAGAACTGAAGCAACTCTGCAGGCAGACTCATTATGACATAATCCTTCATTAATCCTTATTCTCTATTAATAGATCATGACAGAAGTTTTTCTTTGCTTGACCATCTTCACCAGGAAGCTATGAGAAAGCATTAATAGATAGAAGTCCAAACTCAGATTTTAAGGCTATCATTTTACTTGCAGTTTTAAGAAAGTATGGTTTATTACCTTGGAGAAGTTACTATACTAACTGATCTGTTTTCTTCAAGTGCAACCTAGCTATTTATCTTAGAAATGAGATTTATCTATTGGAAAATGGATTACTTATATCATTCACCTGACTGACAAAAGCACTGTAAAAATTAGGTGTTTGATGATAGAGTCACTGCAGAAAAACTAGAAGGATGCAAGACTTCATCTTGCAGTGAAAAAGCAAAAGGGCTGAAGGAAGAGAGTGTTAAGTGGCATGTGAAATGAATGTGCAGAATACGACCAAGAGAAGGAAAATTTAAGAGCTTTTTGATTCAGAGAAAAATCAAGAGAAAAACATAGAACATAACTGTGGAGTGTTTTAGAGTATATTTTTGTAACAGTTATTAAAAAATATTGTTCTGTTTATTAGAAGAAAAAATATGTAAGTTGAGAATAATGAGGTTCATATTTGCCTGAAATAGCAATGTAGGTCCTGGGCCATTCTCAAGCTATGCTAGACAGGCAGTGGTGGGGAAAAATAGGTAAGTCAAGTATTTCTGGTGTATTCTTGACTGTTGACTAAGTTGTGCCTGGCTCTTGTCTGAGCTGGATTTACTTGCATTAGATGTTGGCTGTGCTGTGGTGTGTGGAAACCTCAAGATCAGTTTGCTTATCTGCTGAGGCATTCCTGTAAGGCTGCTGGTGACAGAGTGAGCTAGTGGGTTTTGTTATACAAATTAGGCTTTGTAACATGTGTTAATATTTTCACATATAATTTGAATATAAGCCAAAATGTAATTTCTAAAACAACTGACTGTATTCTACAAAAGCTGTACTGCAGGATCTGTTCGTTTAAACTGTGGTCCCTTTAAACTGCAATGATCTGTGAAATTTCAGTAGTTTAAGGGGGTAAACCATTGGACTACTTCCACTGCCTTCTATGCAACTATGATGGTTCACATGCATTGTGAATTAGTTCACTAATTTTATTACATCTTCTTATGGTTTTGAATCTCCTTGTTGTGATATATTCTCTGTAATACTAGTTCAACTGGGAAAAATAGTGTAGAAAATCCCAGTGTTTTAGAAGCTTGAGTAGAGACGATTGGGGTTTTTTAACACAAAAAGTAGGTAATGGATCTTTGAGGTGCTTCCAAGAGCCAGTACACAGAGAGACAGGTGAGAAAAACAAGTACATCTCAAATTATAGTAATTATTAAAACAAAATTTCATTTGCTCCTAGTAGGACACTATTTTGTGTCTGAAATTGCCCATGTGTATTCTTTTGTGTAGTTTCTTTGCATCCTAACTGTTCTGTTCAGAACAATATAAAATGTGTTAATTGTTAAATTTTTCCATAGGGGAGCTTCACAATTCAAATAGAGGAGATAATGCAGTGTGGTTTACAATTTATAATTTTTATCACCATTTAATGTAATACTTCGTAGTAACTCTGTGCTTGCTACACACTGAAAACCTGTTGTCAAGTAGGCTTTTTTCCCTCTGCAAATAAACATTACTAATTCTACTTTGCTGCTGAGAATTATTTTTGAATCTGATTTAGTTATAACATGATCTTTCAGATATGGAGGTAGAGAAGGAATTATAGAATGGTTAGGATTGGAAAGGACCTTAAGATCACCTAGTTCCAACCCCCCTGCTATGGGCAGGGATGTCTCATTGTAAACCATGTCACCCAAGCCTCTGTCCAGCCTGGCCTCGAACGCTGCCAGGGATGGAGTATTTACCACTTCTCTGAGCAACCTGTCCCAGTGCCTCACCACCCTCACGGTAAGGAACTTCTTTATATCTAACCTGAACTTCCTTGTTAAAGTTTAAACCCATTTCCCCTTGTCCTATCTCTACAGTCCCTGATGAAGAGGCCCTCTCTGGCAACATTCTAGGCCTCCTTCAGATACTGGATGGGAAAACATTTTAGAATTTCTAAATTATTTATGTTGTATTCTTGGTTTGTACTTCTTTGGGAGAATTCATAATGAAACTAACTTCTGAGTCTAATTTTTCTCTTTTTGATACTCTACACATATGCACATGTATAATGTTGTAGCCTTGATGCTAGTTGTGGTTATATGTATAAAGTTCAGGTCCTACTAAAGCTCACTGATACAGCACATCTGATTTTAAAAGTTGCTTTCTGAAGAAGAGATTTCTGATAGTAGGCAGCTTTTTAATGTAGCAGCCAAAAGGTATACAGGATCCAATGGATGGACACTAATATGCTAAATTCAGTCTGAAAATGAGATACCAATTTTTGACATTGAGAGTAATTAGCTGTTAGCGCAGTTTTCTTACCAGAAGGCTGGAATGCCTGTCATACCGAACTTTAAAACTGAAACATCGTGTACTCAGCTGCTATGTCTTGAATGTAAGTCATACATTGGAAAAAATATGTGCATTTTCCCACTTTATGTGTGTCTTTAAAATCAGTTATTGTATTTTCTGAAGTTCAATCAGCATTCATAATTTACTGTTATACTACTGTATATGATTCAGATTAAATAATCTCTCATTACTGAAGGTTCTGTAGTAAGATGAGAGAAAAAGAATGGTACATCATGTTTTCAGGTATTCAAAACTGGTGGCACTGTGCTGGCTGGTGCTAGCATACAGCTTCTATAAATAGTAGCACTCTATTGTCTTTTGCATTTGATATCCTTTTGGCACTGAAATAATGTCTTTGGAAAAAGCTATTCTCATTTGTCCCAGTCCCTTTAGTAATCTTGGAAAATAAGTGTGGTTCAGTGCACCAATCAGCCATTTTCTTAATATGTCACATCTTGATATTTAACCTTTCATTGGACCCCATGACAGGCTCTAGGACGTTAGACATGCATCTATGTATTGTGGATTTAAATATTTTTTTTTAAGGTTAGACAGAAGTTTTTCTTAAAATGGAGGGGCAGTATGACAGATTAAATCTATTTACTTCCAGGAGAAAGTGACTTTGATGACAGAAGCAGTTTTTGAGGCAACTTCCCCTTACACAGTCACAGCAGTGGTCATGCATTCCTCTTTTCCCCTGCAGTCGTTCACGTTTTCCTGGGGAATAGAAAATGTACTTCTGAAGGACCTCCCATTTAAAGAGGTGGAATTGCTTGACTTCAAAAAGAATTACATGTTTCATACAATTAAAAGAGCATGAGGCAACCTGTCTGTCTCTTAGGGGCTTATATCACAGAGCTTTCATATCTATATATTAACCAGGGTTCCAAGGAATCACTTACAAACATCACAAATTTTTCTAGTTATCTCAGAAAAGATAGCAGGTCTATAGCTGAAGATGAACCACACTGAACTCACCCCAACTTTATGGATAAGGAGTCATTTTGATAAAGTACTAAAAAAAAATTAAACTATTGGGGTCACATGACTATGGGTCCTATCAAATCTCTCTTCAGAAACCACCTGGTTTACCACAACAAGCTATGGCTATGAGTGAAACTGTGGGTCACGCACAAGTTCTCAGCTTTTTATACTAGTCATACCAATCCTCAATTGCAAACCCCATTATTCCGTCTCTTTTCACAGAACCTTCTGAATCGGTCTGTTACAGTAAGTCCTCCCACTTCCTAATATTGGAGAGGAGGTTTCTCATCTGAATGAGGAAAGGGGAATTTTCAAATTCTGATGAGAAAGTAATAGGGCAGTTCATCTTGGATTTAGTGCAACACAGTTTGTGGCAATGCTGGTCACCTAAAAACACCATCTGGATGTCAAATTATCTTTAGCTGCATCTTAGAAGTAGTACCTGATATTGTAGTAGTTCAGAACTGCTACTAGTTCAAAGTCCTGTAGATATGCATAGCAGAACTGTATACTTCAGGAAAAAAAGGTATGTAAATACATCTATAAATGAAATAGAGTAGCTGCTTTTTGCAAATGTCTGAAATGATTTGTTATTGTCTCTGCTTTAAAGTAAATATTTAGGAACTAAACCTTATAGCATCACCTACAGTCCTTGAATTTTACATTTCTTTGGACAAATTTAGGACCTCATCAGCCTAATTTTGCTACTGAGAGCTAATTCAGCTGAGATGATGACAACTTGCAGCTCACATACTTAAATATACTTCACAACATGAAGCTATAATACCATATTGCAACAGTGGCCCATGTAGTATTTAGATTAAGATGAGTTAAGATTAGTATATACTTTTGAATGAACTGATCTTTATCCTGAGATGTCCCATGAGGCCTTCTGCTTTTATTTTCTTTCTCTACCTGTAAATTTCATGATGGATGCCTAATTGCTGGTCAGGGAAGTGAATATAGAGGACTTTGGGGCTTAATGATCAAGTGTTCAGAAAAGAAGTGTAAATGCATAATAACACTTTGGAGCCAAGGGTGTTTTGTAAGACCTGTAAATCCTTGGTGCAGCAAATGTTAGGAGAGCTGATGTATAGCAAGGCCGATGCTGCTGTAGCCATGCTGTATAAGCAAAAAAAGCAGTAGGAAGTTTTCTGCCTTAAGCATCCATGAACTCTGGAAACAGAATGTCAGATACCAGTTTTCATTCTCCAGTACCTCCGCACTTATCCTTCAGAACATCTAGATAGAAAGATTTAGGGACACAGCGAGCGTAAGTAAGAAACCACCACAAAGCAGAATTTCAGTTTACGATGACTACAAAAACAGCTACTTCTGCAACAAAATGTGGTTTGTTTTTATTTGTTTAGTTTTTTTCCCTCAGTATTTTTTAGCGTCAGAAGTTACCTATTCAACCATTTCTTCACCTTTCTGTACATTTTGTTTCTTCGAAAACTGAAATACATGGCACATTTAATTTTGGCTTCTTCATGCCTAAGGTAGCTTTGGTTCCCAGTAATACCATTTGTTCTAAGTCAGTCATTCTTCAATGATCTGTTTTATTCTGAGGTATTTACTGTGGATTAGCTATAGCTTCGAAGTCTGCATATGCAATATGTGCATTCAGTAGATCATTCAACTGTGAAAATCAAGTTTATTATTCTGCAGTAGCTGAAAGTTGTATTGCACACAAAACTGCATAACCTGCCTTCTCAGTTTTGGTTCTGTTTTGAGGGTTTAGGAGTTCTGGTTTAGTTTTTCATTTAGATTTGCTTATCTGTAACTTCACTACAAGGGCAACTTGGGTAGCATGGATGTATACTATCTTTTTTATGCCATCATAGAAAGTACGAGTACTCACAGAGTATTTGCTGTCACTACTGCCAGGCACAGTAAACTGTGCTTGGAGTTCCAGAAACATGTCAGGTACGTATACAAAATACAAAGCTCAAACTGGTTACTGTAAACAAGTTCTCTCTAACTTCACAGGACATATGATTTCTAGACCACTTCTACTGTCTGTGTTTATGCACATTCTCCTTTTGTCTGCTGTGGATAGCAGATCCTTGTTGTATGTATCAATCAATGCCAGCCAGGACTCAGCACCCTTGTGAACTAGGCACCTTAAAAAAAAAAATGCATTGGTAGATGTGATAGTGCGGTTAGTTATCATAAAAAGCATCACTGTCCAAGGGTAACTCTTCTATAATGTCTTTATGCAGTTACTTTTTGGCTTGGCTATTCTGCTCGTATGGAATTACGGCCACAAAAATACAGCAGAGAGCTGAAGTATACATAAAATTTTTAAAACTGCCTATAAATGGAATTATAGAATCATAGAACAGTTATGGTTGGAAAGGACTAAAACATGTCACTCAAGGCTTTGCTTAACCTGGCCTTGAACACTGCTAGGAATGGAGCATTCACAACTTCCTCGGGCAGCCCATTCCAGGGCCTCACCACCCTTACAGTAAAGAACTTCCTTCTTATATCCAGTCTGAACTTCCCCTATTTAAATTTTAACCTGTTGCCTCTTGTCCTGTCACTGTAGTCCCTAATGAGGAGTACCTCCCCAGCGTCCTTACAGCTCCCTTTCAGATACTGGAAGGCTGCCATGAGCATGTTCCATGCAGCCTTCTCTTCTCCAGACTGAACAGCCCCGACTTTCTCAGCCTGTCTTTATACAGGAGGTGCTCCAGTCCCCTGATCATCCTCATGACCCTCCTCTGGACTTGTTCCAACAGTTCTGTGTCCTTTTTATGTGGAGGACACCAGAACTGCACACAATGCTCCAAGTGAGGTCTCACGAGACCAGGATCACCTCCTTTGACCTGCTGATGCAGCCCAGGATACGGTTGGCTTTCTGGGCTACAAGCACACACTGCCAGTTCATGTTGTTTCTCATCTAAATATATATATGATTGAGCAGCTCATCAGTGAGCTAATAGTTAATAGTCTGACAGCAGAAAGTAGATAGTTTTATAGGTAGGAAGGGGTCTTTTTTTGGCACTAGAAGGAGTGATTCTGAATCATTTTAGGTTCTGAGATTGTGTGAGTGATCACCATAGAATAGTAAAGGAAATAGAATCACCAAAGGAAAGTAAATGGAAATTGTAATTTTTTTCATGACAGGAGAATGAGTTTGTTATGGTGCTAAGTAAAAATCCAAATATGCAGATTTGTTCTAAACGTCTACCAATAACACTGAAACTTATGACTGACTCTGGGATGAATTTCAGATTCTGAAAGGAAAACAACAGCCAGAAAAATGGAATAGAACAAAACTGAGAACCATGTGATCCTGGGTCTTGTGCACAGATTTAATTAAGATCTTTACCTTCTAGTGCTTCTGCCAAGCAGTTTTTCTAAACCTTAGACAAAATAGGTTGGCTAGTCCACATTCGGAAGCACAGGAGTTAATTTTCATGGCAGAGAGGGAATCCCTTTGTTCAGAACTATGTTACTTCAAACAAGTATTTTATTAGTGTGAATACTTATGTAAATTTTGGATATGCTCTGTGTACTGGAAAAACTCTTACTGAATATATGCAGCTCATCAGTAATGAGTAGTCGTTGGGGTTTTTTCTCCCACTGCCTTGTACCATTCTTAGCGATGTAAAGCAGCACATCTTACGTTTCCTCCCCTTTTTGCACACAGAATAGAAATTACAGCTACAGCTTAGCTTGTTTTGCCTATGGATCAGTGCCAGAAAGCAGTTTTGAAGGTGTTTTAAAATGAAGACATCTGGCAGCTGGCATACTTACAATTCATTTGCCAAAGACAAGTTGCATGCTGTTGGAATTTTCAATTGAAGGTCACGCACCAGGTAAAAATCAGTCAGGTGGAGCTTGTGTGCTGTGAACCCACACACTTGAGGAATTGTTGGCTCAGGGATGTGTGGGTGGGCTAAACTGTGAAGTATATTTGTCTAATTTTTCCTCTTTAAAATGTGAAACTTAAAGCTAAAAAGAGGTCAGTAAAGCTGACAAGGAATCACAAGGTTCTGATATTTTAGTGGAATCATCATCAATTAGTTTGAGCAGCGAGTGACAAAAAAAAGAAATGGAAAGATGAGTAACAAAATCTGGCATAATGTTGGACGAACACTCTGCTGTCAACTGAGTGGTCACACAGCTTTTACTTTCATTTTTTCAGTAAGAAATAGCCTAAAGGATTATTTGTATACAGCTTTCTACTGACAGTGAATTAGTAACAGTGTGTCATTGTGCATTCAGTTGTTCAATGACAGCTCTGAGACTAAGCTATTTACATTAATTGATGTTTAATGGTGTTAATGCAGTATGGTTTACTATTATAAACTTTCTCTCCATCAGAATTGTTACTTACTGAGATACTAATATTTCTAAATCAAGGAATCTGCACTCAGAATGGCTTTACATGTGTTTACATGGAAAATGTGCATCTTGCACTTGGAAAATGCACATCTTTCCTGTGTGAGATGCGGAAATGTTCAGTTTTACTGCTGCAAAATAAAAGCATGAGGCCTGAATTCTTTTCTCACTGAAGCTTTTTTTGCATAAAAGAAACTTCTTTTTCTTTAATAGATATGCCTATGATTTGAAGTCATATAAAAAGAAGAAAATCAGGCCTAGAATACATACATACTGCAACCTTTAAAAGTATAAATGTAGCAAATTTTTGTGTGCTTTACTATGTCAAAGTTTTAATGTGGCATCTAGAATATTTTGCATTCAGAACTTGTTAGACATACGTAGGCCTCTAAATGAGATAATTCCTTGTGAAAACATTTTGGACAATAATGGGTTTGCTGATGGTTTGAGAGTAAGAAAAGCTATCTTCCCTGGTGTTTCTGAGAAGGGAAGTTCAGAAATTAACTGAGCAGTATTATTCAGTTGGTAAGGTCCTTACTACTCCTTGTCAAGCAGTGGCGAGTATCAATGGCTTTTTCTGCTTTGTAAGTGCATAAAAGTTATTTTTGTCACATTTTACAGAAGGTTCTTTGGCAGAGGGAGCAAAGAACCCAAGTATTCCCTATAGGTCTGTCTTCTGATGCCTAGCCCCTAAATTCTTAGGCTGACCGACAAGATAACTTTACTGTCCAGATTATGACCTTTCTGCACATCTCAGACAAGGACTCTAGAGAAATAAGGGATTCCTGATAACAGCATGCAGTGCAGGAGCATGGACTTCACTGCTTTCAAGGGAGTTATTTGCAACTGATTGCGCTGCTGTAGGACTCCTGGCAAAAATACTGAAGGACTCATTTAAGCCTGAAGCTTCATATCCCACTAGAATATTATTTATGGAAAAAAAAAAAAAAACAAAAAAACAAAAAAAAAAAAAAAAAAAAAAAAACAAAAAAAAAAAAAAACAAAAAAACAAAAAAAAAAAAAAAAAAAAAAACACAAACAGAAATAAGTTCATCTCTATCCAATTTGCTGTCAGGGGAGAGTAAAATTGTATGAACCAAAAAAAAAAAAATGAAACAAAACAAAACCAGTAGATATTAATGTAAAACCTCTTAAACCTGGTTTCTTATTACGTAAAACTCAAGCTTAACGTATTTTCCTTCTTCCATTAAATTGTAAGCAGCCCTCTTCACTCAGACTTTGGACAGATGGACTTTACAATAGTCCCTACAAGTTTGTCAGTTATGTCTATGTGCCCTTTGCAGGACAACAGTTGCATTATGTAGCTACAGCCTTGGCATTACTGTAAAAGAAATCATTGATAATTACTAATATGAATTACTTTGAACCAAAGACTTTGGTGTCAGAATAAGGTGTATGAAAAAAAGTGAAACCTTTTCACTACTTCTTGAGAGGTGCTACATGAATTGTGTAAATGTAACATAAAACACTGGAGATTTTTTTTCACTTCATGTAAGAGGGAATGCAGAGTCTGAAGATGAAATATGAAACTGCTTTCAGTTGAGGATCTAGAGAAAATGCTGATGATTTGTCACAACTGTTCATCATTGCACTAAACCTGTTTTGTTTTCCTGCTCAAATTCCTGACAGATAATGGCAATCTGACATTCTTACTGTTTTCATTTTACTGCAAAGAAGATCTACAGATAAATGGCTGAAACCAAGTAGTGTTATTACTTTGCAAGGCTCTTAGTCTCTTAAGATTGATTTCTTGAGTAACATAAGCTGCTTCTACTGCAGTCATGTGAATATTTTGAAGTTACTCTTTCTTAATGTGAAATTCCATTACTGGTTGAAAGGAACCCATGGTTGCCTGGTGTAACTATCTCCAGGCTTGTGAAATAGTGTAATTTGTCCCTGTAGGCAACCCAGGGGAATTAAAAATACTGTGTGGGACATCTTCAAAGTAACTCATCTAGGGAAGTATTCTGATTTCATTCTAAATGAAAGCTTTTGTTAGTTCACCTTGGGCTGTCAGGTGGCTATGGAGAAGGAAAATACTTTTCCTTAATTTTTATGTACGGCATGATCCTTGCCAGCCTCATGCTCAGGAGTGGCAAGACATGTGCACCTTTTTGACTCTTAAATTCACTACTTTGAGTTTTATCTTAGATCTAAGTCCATTGCAATAGAATACTATTGAGGTCTCAGAGAATTTTACAGGTTTCACAACAGCACTCCAAAGTGCTTCAGTGGTTCTGCTTGAACCTGCCATTTACTTTTGTTTAGCAACAGACTTGGTACTCTGTGTTAGCGTGTCCCAGGTCTGTTATAGTAGTTTCTCATGGGAGCTGAGATTCCCTGAGCCACTCTGCTACTAGATCTTGGGTTTAGTGACAAATTATCAGCATGAAAATTATTGATTCTGAGGATTACTTCATCTTGCATGTTGGTAGATTCAAAGTTAACCTCCCAGAGTATCCTTAAAAGATATATGTAGTAGAGATTCTACTTCAAGTGGTGTATCTGTAACAATTGTTTCCATTAACGACTTTAGAAGCTTTAAGGATGAAGATACTGCCCTTGTATCTGTGTTTCTTATTATGCTGAATGGTTATCTATAAATTCAGTGTTTTTCTTGAAGCCTTTCCTGGCATAATTATGTATTTGGGTTAGTTATTGTTTCTGTTAATTCTAATGCCCCCTGCTGCTGAGGAAATGGAATGTGCTTTGTAAATAGAATTATAAATATGTTAAAGGATACAAATTTTTGTCTTTTAAAAATATGAGTGGGTATTTGGGAGTTAAGAAGTAATTATATATTGGAATGCAATAACATCATTTGGATAAAATGGATCCAAACAAAGCGGAAAACATAGTAAGAAATAACTACAACCACACAACTGCTGTGGAAATGTATATAAAAAGCCACATATATGTGCAGATTATGCATACATGAACTGCTTTTTACACATCTCTAATATGGAACAGAATAGAAGAATTGGTAAACATACATTTTAAAATAAGGTAAAGGACCATCACTGGAGAAGAGACTAAATCTCCAGGTGAAAACCACAGAACCTTCAGAGACTTTTCCTACTTTTCTTTTTTAATTTATTTCCTTTGCCTAAATGACTTCCCCTCAAGTTTTTTTCTTCTTTGAGATAAAATCCATTCAGCTTTGATAAAAGTATTCTACTTTAATAGAAATTTTTGAAAAGTTGAAGTTAAAGACTTGATGGGTGTCACAAGATTTTATGTTGAGAACTTTTACTCACAGAATTTACTCTTCTGAATTTAATAATTTGGGCAATTTCATATGGATTGCAAATTACTGATAAACAGAAAGATTACTTAGTAGGCATTGCCCTTAGGGAACAGGGAGTTAGAGACTAAAGACTGAACAGGATTGAATTAGCTTAAAGACCCTAAAGAAGTGCTTGTGTTATTTGAAGATCAGGTAAGATTCAATAGTGCTGTGAAGGAAAATTAAGATAATATATAGAATGAGCCAGTAAGAATGAAGAATATAGATATGCTGTAGATCTATGTAAAACTCAAAAAGAACGAAATTTTGCAGAAAAAAATGAATTTAACTATTTAAATATAGGGAGAAAGATGACTCATTAATGAATATTCATTGGGAAAGAGAACCTTGGAAATGAAACCAGAGAAAATTATGCATTGATAGCAAAGAAACATAATGGTCAGCAGTAATTACTGAACAGTGTAGTGCAGTTGTCACACACGGTGGTCATCAGAAAAGAGCCCCTTGACATAGAGTATGGAAGGTGGTAACTATATAAAACTCTCAAACACAAAAAAAGAAGTAACTTATCTGTTTCTTTTAAATATTTTAAGCCATCTATATTTTTAAGCTATTTTAACATAATTTCCTTTATTCTTGTATTTCATTTGTATTTCTCTATGAACTGCATTACTCAAAGTGAGCTTATCTTATTCTAGTCTTCATCATGGATATCCAATTGCATTAGCTTCTCCTCATGAGGTGTAGAGAAGGCAACCCCTTTACCCAATTATTCCAGTACCGACATAAGAGCCGTATTTCCACCACTCATGTATAAAAAAATTATTGTAACTCTTTGTTATTTAGTGTATGTATTTCAAGCAGTTTCTTCCCATTTAAATGTTCTATTCAAAAAGAAACTAATATATAAGGTAAATGTACAATAGATGACTTAGAATTCTTTTTCACTGACAGTAGGGATCAAGTAAAGGTATTTATTTTTTAAAATATAATTTATTTTACATTGGTAACATGCAAACTGCAAGCTGGATGCTGAAACTGACTGGAGTAAAGTCCGGACTTAGGTAAAGGAATTAGACTATACAGACATTTAATAGTTCTTGTGTTTGCCATTAACACATCCTTTCTTCTGGGCAATAAATGTGACCAGGAGAAAGATCTCTGCAATACAGCTGTTCTCTTTCAGAGAGGCAGGAGGTCTGTTCTTTCTCACATGTAAATGGCCACTACATGGTGTGTAATAAATGGCATCCATAAGGTGCCCACTTCCATGAAAACAGGTACAGACTTACAACCTACATCAGATAAAGGGAACTGTAGAGAAATTTAAACCTTCAGCTATGGAAGTACTAATTAAGAGCTGAAAAACCTCTGAAAACCACAGTTACCTAGTTTATGGAACTTAATTACATGTTTTGTTTCTTTTACTTTCCTATTTTTTTTTTTAAATGCACAATACATATTTCCTGAATTGAATAAATTCATGAATAAGAAGACTTTTCCTTAATCTCTAATCTCATAGAGTCCTTTGAAATATCACTTGAATTCCTTCAGTTGCCTATCTGTTTGTAAGGAGTCTTCTCTGAGTCAGGTAATGTCAGAGTGTTTATACCTTAACGCATCTGTAAACAATACTTTGTTTCCTTATAAATAACTCCAGTGGGTCACTTAGTCCACCTCCAGGGAAGAAGCATTTTCAGCTACCATTGAGGTCAGCAGAACCTGAGGCAGTCCAGCATTACTAGCTATGCCCTCCTGAATCAAGCCTGTTAACACCTTCAGGTTAATGCTAATGCCAAGTAGCCTGGCAATTTGGAACCAAATTCCACTTTCACATTCAGCACCTTACTCAAATATAAAAATGCTTAAAGCACATATCTGAGGGCATAAACTGATTCTGTGTTATTAATGCACATAGCTTATTCACAGAACCTGTTGGAAAATTTTCAGAATCAATATCAGAAAGTTTGGATAAGTGTATACACTGCAGTATCTTTACCACAGAAATTTTCTGTTGCAAGCTGCCATGCTCAAGTATGCATTTCTTTTATGAATGAAGGTCTTTTGTGTATCAAGATTAAAATCCTCTGCCTCGCTATGAAGGGGAAAAAAAAAATCCTCTTTGGGAGTGCAGTTCATGTAAACCATTTCTTTAAAAACAGAGCCCTTAAATAGCTCCAAGTACATTTCTGTGTATGACACATAAATGTCCGCTAATTGCATGAAGGGAGAACTGAGATTCCAATAGCAAATTCTCTAAAAAGTAGATATACAAAGAAAAGTGGAAGCATCTGTTTAATATATACGACATTAGAATTTAATTTTACCTCTGTGATGCTTTTGTGTAGCTGCAGTGTTACAGAGGAGCACATAAGCATAGTAGTGCAGTGTCAGCAGGTGCATGCCACCAAATTACTGCTTTTAATTTGCATATTCATCTGCTAAGAAGCATGTCATTATCATATCAAAGGGATACTAAGCAACATCTAGCTTCGAGAGATGTGGCATAGTTTCAATACGAGCAATTAATGCAAGATGAGGACTCTCTTTTTGTCATGTCTCCTAGGGCTAGCTGTAATCGGGCTTATTATTGGATACCAATAAGACTGAGGTACCAGTTGGCAGAGAATAAGAGAAGTACAGAAAAACAGAGCTGTGTGAGGCGTCTTAACGATATACTTGATAGCAAACCAATTCTCTGGTCACTTTTTAAAAACAAAAGCTGCTACTATCTGCTGAGTAAGTCTGATCAAAGATCAATATTGTATGCAGCGTATCTTTAAAGGGAGACTAAAGAGAAAAAGTTAAACCAAAATAGGCTATATTTTCCATGAAATGAATAAGTGAAACTGACAAATGAAATGTAGAATCGGGGTTCTTGGAATTCTGTTCTTTTAGAGAAATGGATTTATAAGTAATATTTTATTCCAGAGATCCTCTTTGCAGTAGGCCACTACTCTGTGAGACAAAAGAGTTAGATGCAGACCATACATTCAAGAAGGATGTCAGGTCTCATGTGACTGTTTTGTGCGTGGTATTATGCTTTGTTATATCTCACAAATAGCAGCAGCAAAGTAGATTGAGTCTTCAGTGTTGAACAAATTAATATTGAAAAATAGTTTCTGGTAGGTGAAGATCACTTTGTCTGGTGGACCACTTTGAGAAAAATCTGCAAGAAAAAAAAACAATCTACACTTACATGAATGAAGAGATGTACATAAAGAATATCTTGGGTCAGTCTAGGGCCTGCTGTGCTCAGCATGCTGTGTCCAATGAATAGGAAGAAACAGAGGATCAAGGCAAGCATACAAGAATATTTCTGTCAACATATCATCTGTGCCCCCACCGCTTTGCAGCCTCCTCCTAAGGCTTACTTAACATCTGTATTCAGCAGCTGTGGGTAAACTTTGTGATACAGTTTATACTCTAGCAAAGACAAATGGGTCCTAAGCTGTGACTGATGGAAGATTTCTTGGAACAGAAGAGCTCTCAGAATACCTCTGAATACTCTCTGGTACCTCAGAGGGACAACTTTAGCATTTTTGTCCAAGAATGTTTTTAGTTCAGCTCTTTTGAGAAACCTAAGCTCCACAGCTGAGAAAATGTGGTCAGTTTTCATCTCCACCATCTGAGAATCTGATCCATAAATGCAGAGAGTTTGAGTTTTAGTTTTGCCTGTGTACAAAGAAACCTGAACTACATTGACCAACCTAACTTTTCCAAGGACAGGAAAACTTTTCTTATTTCTGTGATGGGGCTGTCATCTTCTGGTACATACCAGATGTCTTCCTTTGCATATTATGGTACATTTAACACCATGTTTAGATTAATTTGTATTGATTATTTCCAATAATTTCAATAAAACTGGGATTTTACCTTCTTTAGGCACTATTGAATTGGATTCATGGCAGTAGCTGCCCCAGTCTCATGATAATAATCAGTTGTTAGTTGCAGTTAGTCATTATATTGTGGGAATGAGAAAGCAGCTGTAATGTTTAAATATCATGATTATAAGGTTAGTACTAGGTAGTCTATCATGATTTATGCAATTATGTATAGGTACAATGACATGTGCTTCATGTCAGCAATGTGAATACAGATAAACAAAAAGATGTGCCACATAGAGGATATAGTAGCTTTTGTTAGCTTTTCTAAATAACTTCTACTGTATTTCAGAGCAGATGCTAATAGTCAGCATTTTACAAAATATCTTGGTACGCTTAGTAAAAGATAATTTTTTAGTTCTTACTGTCTCACTGGATTAACTGGACGATCTTAACATTGATATTTCCCTACATTTTGAACACTTGGGAATTGGCTGTTAAAGAAGTTTTCCGTCTGTCATAGCTATAGTTGTGATTGTCCCATTATAATTCACATAATGCTTGACAATCAGGAATTAAAGTAACTTAAAATTTGCATTAATAACCTATGTGAAATCTTGTATTCTTTTTCAGTGATTTCAAAGATCGAGCAAAAATTTCCAAAATATTTCCAGTGGTTTGGGGGTTTTAATCATTACACCATTATAGCAGCCTTCCAATATCTGAAGGGAGCCTATAGGACTGCTGGGGAGTCTCTTCATGAGGGACTGTACTGAGAGAACAAGGGGTAACAGGTTCAAACTTAAACAGGGGAAGTTTAGATTGGATCTGAGGAAGAAGTTCTTTACTGTAAGGGTGGTGAG
>JASSUY010035507.1:8903-19911 GCA_032466535.1 Forpus xanthops
TTTATTTTTTTTTTTTTTTTTTTTTTTTTTTTTTTTTTTTTTTTTTTTTTTTTTTTTTTTTTTTTTTTTTTTTTTTTCTGAAAGTCCTCTGTGATACTGCACTTAGTGAGAACATATAGGTGCAGCAGCTCACACATATCCACAGGAAAATATAAACTGTAATGCTGAAGAAGTAAACATTGAAAAATGGAGGCAATGAAGTAGCAGGGTGCCCATATCCAAGAAGGAAACACATTTTAACAATTGCCTATGTCTTTCTACACCTGAGAAGAAATAATCCCATTGAGTAACATATGACATTAGTTAGAAGCATTAAGGATGAACCCAAATCAAGGTTTGATGCTGAGAATCCTGGACAAACAAAGGTTCCTTAAGCTCCAAAGCTTCAACCTCTTGGAGCACTTCTCCATCTCTGCAGTGACTATAAAGAGGAAATTTATGGTGTATAGGTTCAATTAACCTAGGTGCTAGCATGAATTCTCAAATCAAGCACATCATAAAGACAAAAACAGAATAACAACTATTGTCTGCATCTGCTATTTCTTCTTGCTTAGCTCTCAGAATTTCACTGATTGTAATGCTCCTCAATTGCATCTGTCTATATTTGCAGCATGAAGCAATGAAGTCCCTCATTTAGGTGTTATGCTGAGCACATGACTAGATTTGACACATAAGTCCCACTACTGCAAGTGCATCAAAGAAATTTACATTTACATTGTCTGAAAATTTAGAAAATTGAGATGCAGTATGGTAAATAAATATATCCTTACTGTTAGACTAATAGCAAACTTCAGTACCAACTAGAGGAAGTGAATTTGACAGGCTCCTCAACTGATTTGAGTGATGGTTTTCATTTTAAAGTTTTGTCTGGGAGCAGTGCTTTACACAAGTATGACAAAGAAGCATGAGTATGCTGGCCATTATTCTCAGCTGCTCGACAAACTTGGAGAAGTGATATTCTATCTGAGCCAGCTTCACTGCTTCATTTTCCATTTTTATCCATTTTGCTCAAAACGACTCGTGAAACAGGTGCATGCTGAAACTAGAAGTTTTCATGGATGAAATCCATGATTTTTATATCTTCATTTCTAGTCCTTCAAGAAGATAACCATTTATGGGATAAGATTCTCTCTGCACAACTCAGAGGAAGGTGACAGAAAAAGAGGTTTTAAGTTGTTCACATATATCCAAGGCTGCCCAAAGACAGTGATCTGAACAAGGACGAAAGTCATCCCACCCACCTTTACAAATCACTGAAGGGCTCAACATTAGAGACATACACAATACCTCTTCCTGTGTTCCGTTTATTGGGAACAGTGTCTTCTATTTGCACAACTAAATCTTCAGTACATGCTCACTTCCATTATTTCACATCCACACCATATAGAGGAACTTAATGGAGATGTGTCACGTATGTTCGCACCTGATGTGGAATAAATCTCAAGATACAGAAAAGCTGAAAACATTAGAAGTGTACAAATCCACTCTCTGCTAAACTTAGCAGCTGTGAAATAGACACAAACAAAATTATTAACAACTTCAAAGTACATGTTCATACCATAGAAGGCAATGTTGAAAAGTATACACTGGTGACCTTTTAAAAAACTTTAAATTAACCTTTTTATTAGTATTATTTCCTTTATAACAAGGTCCACTTTTTATATACTGCTTATAAGTTTTACTAGCTAATAAAAACTTGAATTATGCTATCAATTTCCCAATGAATGCCTGATAAATACTACTTCCTCAGATCAAGGTCCTTAATAAAAAGGAATGAAAATAAGGCTATCACTGTTTTACTCAGCATTTTGAAATGAGTTTTCTATTACTCATGGTGCAGCATCCTGAAATACACTTCCTTAGACATAGTGTAGTTAACAGCTTTCTAAACACAAAAAATGTGCAATTAAATGAGCATACAGACATATATGCATACACATATACTTCAGAGAGGGATGTGTTGTACTATATGAACTTGGAGATGACTAATGTATTGCTTCTCATATTAATGATAAGACATATGCAATTTGCCAAATCCTTCACAATAGCTATTATATTAATTTCACCAAATGAATCAGTAAACCTTCTCTTTATGACACTGTAGTCAATGGATGCAATATTTTTGCAAGATGCAATTTTTAGCCCAACTCGGAGAAAATGTTCAAAGTAGAAACTACTTTTTAAAAAGAATGCCCACTGATTTCTAAGCGAATGTCATATGCAAAAAGATCCATCAGGATTTAGCTATGCTTTTCATTCTTTTTATTCACCTACCTGCTATAACTTTAACATGACAGTACTGATTGTAGTAAATATTTTAGTGTTCTGACTGTGTCTGATGGGTAACATTAAATTATCCTCTCAAATTTGGGTTTAAGTGTATCATAAACCATCATAAACTATATTATATCTTTCATCAGATAAGTCTCTAGGAAGAAAAATTAAGATGTGAGATTTAATCAGCTCCGTGGGTCACATTGAAGCAGCACTGACCAGAAGTTCTCTGCTGCAGAGGACAACATGAAACTGTCAAGTTAAAGAGCACTGAGCATAACTAACTGCTGCTCCTCATCCAGGGGAAATGCTAAATGAGAAACATTAACATTATGGAGAAGCATTAATATTTTCTGTCTTCCTTTTGTTGAATATACTGAAGTTGTTTAGGTCAGTGTCATGGTTTAAGCTCAGCTGGTAACTCAGAACCGCTCAGCCTCTTGCTCTCTCCCCTCTACCTTCCTTTCCCCACTCCGGGAGGGATGGGGAGGATAATCAAAAGAATGTAACTACCACAGGTTGAGATAAGAACAGCCCAGTAACTAAGGTATAACACAAAACCACTAGTGCTAACACCAATAATAATAATGATAAAGGAAATAACAAGGGAAGAGAATACAACTGCTCACCATCTGCCAACCGATACCCAGCACAACCCCATCAGTGATCTACTCCTTCCGGGTAACTGCCCACAGTTCATACAGTGGGCACTATGTGCTGCGATATGGAATACCTCTTTGGCTAGTTTTGGTCTGGTGTCCTGTTTCTGCTTCCTCCCGACTTCCCCTGCTCTCTGGTAGAGCATGAGACCCAGAAAGTTCTTGGTCAAAGTGAGCATTACTTAGCGACAACTGAAAACATTGGTGTTATTAGCATTGTTCCCAGGCTGAAAGTCAAAACCACAGCACTACATCAGCTACTAAGAAGGAGGAAAATGACTGGTACTGCTGAACCCAGGACAGTCAGTGATACTGATACTGTGTTTCTGTGGTAATGGTATGTAGGCAGCAAAAAATATAAAATTCACAGACAGGAGAATGGTCTCACAGGGATGAGTAAGAAGGCAGCAAAGGGAGCTTTATTGAATGAATGTTTGCACTCACTAAATGTAATAAAACTTGAATGACATCAAGCAGCTAATGTACATACATAAGATATACATGGGCATGTTGACCACTTATGGCATGCCCTTCTTATTTTAATTTTCCCAATGGCAATATAAAAGCCTGAATGAAAACTGAGGATAACAGGAATCAGAATAGAAAAGCTGGCAATAAATATTTCATTAAAAGAGGGTTTCTGAAAGGCCATATAACCTTTTGTCTAAATGCTTCAAATCCAAAATGCATTAGGTTCAAATAAAATAAAGTTATTTCCATTAGGCATAAGTAATCTGAATTTATACAGCAGCTATTAAAGAGGGAGTCATTATGACACTAAGACTAACCCAGTGATTTCAGGCCAAAGATTTGGTAAGGCATCCCTAGAGAAAACAGACAAACACAAACATTTAGTACCTAAGGGGTAACCAAGGGGGTACTGAACTGAATGATTAATCACAGCTGTGATTAATACACATCACATTATTTGTGTGTATGTTGATGCACACATACATGTATTTGATCTCATGCTGGAGAAGGTAACAGCAGAGGGAGACAGTCATTTTGGAATAAAGAGAATATCACTTAACTTAGCTGCAACAGAAACGTGAGCCTGGTTGTATACAGGTGGTTGCACACAGAAAGCTGTGATTGTGTTATTATCATTAACAGGAAGTCTTTATTAAATAAGAATTACACAGTCTTGGTTTGAAACAGGAATGACAAATCAAAAGACTGGGATTCATTTTCAGATGTTGCTGCGTATCTTCTGCACTCCTCTAACCCTAACCAGTTTGCTTCTGTTAAAAAGAGGATACAGCACTATTTTTGGTCAAACCATGCCACCATCAAACCCACAGTAGCCCAGAGCTGAAGCCATAAGAATTGTGGTATTAATCAGAACTCAGTTCTTCTAATCATCTGAAACCTAATGAATTACAGAGCAATAGTCATTCTCTAGGCTTAAGTAAAAACAGTGGTACATCTTCTGTACAACATGCATCTTTGCACAATGACTAATTCTGCTCCCAGTAAAATCAATGGAAGTTTCACCACTAACTTCACAAACAAAAATTTAACAGAATAATGAGAAAGTCCCCGAACTCCAGCACCAGCCTCTTAGCAAACTTGTGTTGCATCTCAGAAAACCATAATTCTGACCAAGGACATTCGTTACATGAATTTTTATCCAAGTGAAAGCTCTGCTTTAAGAATCATTCACTTTCTATGACTTTGTATGCACCACAAGTCACGGCAGCAGCTGTGAACAAAGGTGTTCTGGGATCAGGAGCAGAGATAGACGCAAAGCCAAAGGCACACTTCTTCAGTGCTGTACTTGGCTAAGCACCATATGAAAGCTCTACAGTCTATCTTTTTTGGACTAGATGACCTCCAGGCTCTCCTTCCAACCCAAATCATTCTATGATTAAACTATCCAAATAAAGTACCAGTATACACTAGTATACACTGCTTGTATACACTTATATACACTGCATCTCTACTCTTGCATACATAGCTGTTTGCGTATGGCTGTTGATGCTTTAGTCTTTAAAACCTGTTAATTTAATTCAAGCTCCCATTCCAGCAGTTTCAAATAGAGAGTTTCTCTTTCCAACTGCTTCTTGATTTCATATATTAATATCAGTTTGCTGTAACAGAATTGCTTTGTTGATATGGAATAAACTTATTCCAATATCATTCCATTTAATACCCAAAATCTGGCATCTTCTATCAAATGAAGCTGGTTACTTCTGGAAAAACAAATTCAGTAAAAGATCCAAAGCCCTTAATAAGAGTAAAATCTATATATAAACTACTTTTAACTATGCAAAACTGTTCAAAATAGTATAAAAATGAATTTATCACAGAAATTGTGTGTGTGTACATATAGAAAGCACCTATATGCATAATGTATAATATAAATTGTGCATATTTTAAAATTTTTAGGGTATGTTCTGCACCCAACAACTTCAGAGATGATGGAATATTGTTTGACGACAGAACTGAAATCTGCAGTAGTATCAGACCAGAACACACAAGTAAAATTATTGACTAAATAACAATGCATACATATATGTGCATTTGTGCATATATATGCATGCATATGTATGTGTGTGTTTTACATATGTTTTATGGATAGCTTATAGATGACATCTATTAGGAAAGAAAAGTAAATTATGAATTAAACACATAGATTGCAAAAGAAAGTTTTGATGCACATATATTGCATCAAATTGACAGGTATGCAGGGCTGATCTAAACTTTATGCACAAAAATGTACATATTGCTACTAACTCATATTTTCCTATTAATATCAGCACTACTATTCCCCATGCAACGTGCTCAGTTCTAAATGACTATAAAAAAAGAAAGCAATGAAGAACTAGGCCTCTGAATTGCAAGGAAGAGGAAATTTGGCTCTGTTCTCAACAACGAATATTTAATGGCTCCCAGTTTCACTGACATCTGACAGTCCTTCCCAGCAATTATCCTTTTCACCAACCCTAGCAGTAAAGACAAGAATAAAAGACCAAGATTGGACTGCCTGCTTAGCCCTTCACATAGACCTCTGCACAATCAGGCAAATGCTATAAAGTCAGAAGACTTTCTCCTCTGTTTTTAATAAGATTACATAAGTGGTACATTGCATCCTCTGCTGCACACTCAGAGTTTCACTGATTACTGAGATTGCATATACAATCTTATACATAAATGCATGCTCACAAACACAAACACACGCAGGTACATATCATAGCCCAACATATCCTGGGATCAGAAATGTCTCAAGTTTTTTAGCCTTCCTTTTACTAGAAAAAAATCATTGACAGTAATTACTGCGTGATCAGTGCACAACCGGGAAAAAAAAAAAAAAAGGCAGTAAAAAAGAGAAAATCCTCAAGACATCTAGGCAACCAATCCTTTCCGTGTTGTAACAGCTCTCTTCAGTGAAGAGACTTCCTTGGAGTTGGTGAAAAATCAGCTTCTTTGCCAGAGTCCCTTAGTGACAAAGGCCATAGATTTTGATATTACAGCCTTAAACACAAAGAAGTAGAACCAGCAAAACATAACAGAAAATAAATCTATTAAATAATCTGATTAGTTTTTACTTTCAATTTTTCCAGTGGTGGAGCTTTATCCAGTGACAGTGTAAACATTTTACTTTGCACAATATAAGAATCACAATAGAAGAGTGTAATTAGCGCTGGAAAGACATTCTCAAGGAAGTACTTTGATTTCAAAAGACTGTTGGAGTGATTGTCACCCCTGCTGGGCTTGAATTCTCTCTTGATATGCATAAAGTGCGAATGCAGAACGCATTATTATGAAACTCACTCACCCTTGCATTTGTGTGCTCATTGCTTTTGCCATCTTGTGGTGACCAAAAATAGAAACCTACACAGCACCATATAATTCACACTAAAATAATGCTGCTCTATTTTTTTTAATGAATTCTTCATTGTACGTGCTGAAGATCTAAAACTCAAACCATGTTCTGCATTTTGTCAATTATCTAGCAAATGTGGTCCTTGTAATACTGAGCTCCCTGAAAAATACAAACCATAGTGGTAACACTTAAAATAAGCGCAATATGAAATTATTTAATGCTCCATAAATGTCCTCCAAAGAATTTTATCAAAATGCACTGAGATCTTTTTTAAAGGAAGTAAAGTGTTTCTAGTCTCTCAGCACATATAAAGGCAATACCTTTATAAAAATTGCTATTAGCCCAATTACAGAACAGTTTAAAGTGTGATAAAAGAAATTGGATTTTGACTTCATAAACCAGGCAATAATTATTTATGGAATAGAGTCATTTGTGGGCTTTAGTTTGTGGTTTATTCTTCAGATTATTAAGGAAAGGTATGAATATAAAGTAACTACCCCTTCTCACTTTAACTTTCAAAAGCAGCAGCACATTTTTGAGTTAGTGGTCCCAAGGGAGAGAAGATGAGGCCTTCTGTTGCTAAGCAAGAGTTTGCCAGTTATTTCAAGCTTTAGCTGAGTACAAGCAATAATCACTACTGCCTGAAATATATTGGAATGAAAGTACATGGGACCATTCATGACACTTCATCAGCATGCAGGAGGCAAACAGAGTGACTGCAGTGATTGAATACAGGCTCAGACTACTGGCTTTAATCTCCATCTCATTCATTCAGCCTTTACTTTTGGCACAGCTGTATGATAAACACTGTAACACTCTTCCTTGCCCGCCCTCCTTTGGAATCCCATGATTGCTGTGTCTATGTTTGTTACGTATTTAAGGTAGTCTTTCTTTTTTTTTTTTTTTTTTGCTTCCAAAAAAGGCAACAAGTATTTAGAAATGGGAAATCTACAGGTTTACTACTGTTACTCTCAAAGCACCATTATTTCATGAAATCATGTCAACTTTTCCTCTGCAGAAATCTTAAACAAAAACAGTGTAATTTTATAATTAATGCCAATTCTTTCTACTACCTTCTGTACAAAATTGCATACACACAGTGAATGTATGATAAAGTACTCTTGTATTACAGTGGTAAACTAGGAATTTTTATATCATTGCTGACGTTATCAAAATTCTGATGTTAAAGAAATTTCAGTTCATTACTAAGTTTTAGAGGAGTTGTTATATTTTGTTTTAATTTTGGGGTATATCACTCAATTTACCAAGAAGAGCTCCTATGCAATTCCATACCGCCAGTTCCCTGAATTTGCCTTGGCTTTATACTCAGCAGGTAATAAGGGTCTTGAAAAGCTTAGAAACATTTTTAGCTTAAACATACTATGGTAAAATTAATAGAGTTAGTTACATTTGTAAAGCCAGTTAGTAAGCAGTAGCAACCTCTGCAACTCTGCAGCTGCATAGTAATTGTTCTGTTCATTTGGCGCTTGTGTCAAAAAAAAAAAAGTTTCTAATTGTATTACACCTTCCTCATGTTAAAAATACATAATAGTTTTTGGGAAATCTGTCTGGTCTGCTTCAAGAACTTAGCCTGAATTCACCTGCTTAATATGCCAGGCTCCCTGAAATCATAAGCCTGCTACACAAAAGCTATTCACTTGCTTTTTGTATTGAAATTGATGCTGTTTGATCACTGCAGTGGCTGTAATTTAATAAGAAATGTAATCTTAAGCCAAATAAAATACTATAAAGAACCTACTTAATACTCTCTGCTCTAACTAACATGAGAAACAATTCACAGTTTAGCTGACTGAAGGTGTGCGGACATCCCTTAATGTTCAGAGATAAGTGGGACAGAAGACTGAGGAGGGCTGGTTCCAAGGTGTCCGTTACTAAAGTGATGATGCCATTTCTCTTACGCTAAGTTGTATCCACTGACAAAGAGTTACTGAGCAGCCAACATAGCAAAAATAGAAAAAAACCACACTCTGTTCATGCAATATTCGACACCATCTCTTACACCTAAGTAAAGAGCAATTGATAGGCTGCATTGAAATGTGGAGATAGCAAACAGATCACTGAGTGAAGGAGATAGAACAGATGAACTTTGCAGGCTCCCAGGGAGATGCAGAAATATCCTTGGGATAGTTACAATAAATCTTTTAAAAAAAAAATACTCAGCAAACTACAATGCCATCTAAAGGATGGGATTGAAAATCTGCCTCCAGAAAACAAAGCAGAATCTGCATTTTTTACTCCCTCAGCATATCCAGGCTGAGCTTGCAACAAAGTCTACTAGATTTCTAAAGCACACAAAACATTCTCTGATCCAAATGTTACCAAATACAGCAATAGAGAAGTAGAAAACTAGGCATTTTAAAAGACCCACTTGAGCTTTTCTGTACTTAAGTAGTAGCAAACAATCCAGCACCTTCTATTTCTAAGTACTCTTACCATATCATGCACTCATATATTAAGGTAGCAGTTTTGCTACCTCTTTACTTCAATCAGGAAAATGATCCTTGAATCTGAAGAAAAACCTCTCCATCAACTGTGAGAGATGAAAATTGTCTAAGCAGCAACCAGAAAGGGATATAACACACTCAGTAAGACAAACTAATTTTATGACTTGTATATCCTCATGGAAAAGGGAGCTAGGATGGCTCCATGTCCACTATACCACTAATACATTGAATTGTCAGCTAAAGACTGATACTATTACATTTATTCAACACTTTCCTACTACGGCAGTTCTATCTTTCCTGAAAAAAAACATTCACTGTAGTAATTGGTCAGTAATAATGAATGATGTGACTATCCCAGCTCACATGATGATTTTTGTTATTCTTTATTTAAAAATAGAGAATGTCGCTACCACAGAACCATCCCACAAGTTTCGGAGCCCACTCTAAAATGTTCATACTGGTTGCTTCATTTGAGTAATTTCTCCTTAATTAAAAACAAGAGGTTTCCTTGCCAAGAAGTTAAATGCACTAACAAAACCACTAAACCAGACCACAACATCACAACTGTTCAGTGGGGTGTAAAATCTGATTTATTTATGACAAATATATATATATAAAAGAGACATCTAATAAAGTAACTGTTCTATCAACCACTCTTCTTTGGAATGTAGAAATTATTTAGGATGTATTTTAACTGGTGGATTAACAGACTAATAGACCATAGAAAAGGAAAACTGACAAGTGATTGCAGGTAACATACCAGCTTACTCGAAATATAAATGACGATTATCACAGGAGACATCATCAGTATATTGCTACCTGCTTTAAAGAAGAAAAAGTCTTACTTTTTTATTCCAGCAAAATTAGATTTTTCCTTTTAACATTGTCAGGCAGAGCAGCTTGCTCTCTGCTTTTTTCCAAATTACTTCCTTTCCTCATTAAATGTAGGGCAAGAGCAACCTTGCTTCCCAGTGTCAGGATTTATGAATTCCCATTCACGGTGTCCAAAGATTTGCAACACAACCATGCTGACCTCGATTGAAAAGAATACCACTCTGAAAAAGTTTAATGAAGATTTGAAGAAACGGCCTTGGAGGTGTAGTTTCAATGAAAATGTAATAGTGTCTACATTTTGCCTTGTACGTTACAAGAAGGCATGAAACAAATTACATTCGTCATTTTACATTTGCCAGCTTCATTCCCCACACAACTTGCTTACACAAAAGAGCTAATAAAAACTGCCCAAATGAGTCATTATACCTTTCATCTGCAGTATTTCATTCCTTTTTTTTTCTTTTTTTTTTTTTTAAGAAATAATACATTAAGAAAACAGAACAGTAAGACAGTATCACTGTGGATACACTTAAATTTAAGTTATCAGACTTCAGGGGCAGCTGATGACTGCTGATGCCTGAAATCCTTCTTTTGATTTTAGCTGGAAACTTTTTTTACTGCTCTACTAATAAACAGAACAAATTCTGCTTACGGTTTTGGGATTTTTTTTATATTTTAGGGAGATTGCAGTTTTGGTTTCAAACACATACCACTGCTCCACTGAAATCTGGATACCTCCTCTGCCTTTAAAATAAACTAATTCATCCATACAAAACAGCTAGTGTATTTTAGTATTTTCCCCTTCTACCTAGAACAAATTTCAGACATCTAGTTGTATTTGTCATGTCCTTTTGGATATCAGCAGCCATAAATGTGTTCAAGGTCGGGTTGGACATAGCCTTGGGTGACATGGTTTAGTGGGAGGTGTCCCTGCCCAGAGCAGGGGGGTT
>JASSUY010035507.1:20011-32709 GCA_032466535.1 Forpus xanthops
GGTTGGACATAGCCTTGGGTGACATGGTTTAGTGGGAGGTGTCCCTGCCCAGAGCAGGGGGGTTGGAACTAAATGATCTTGAAGTCCTTTCCAAACCTAACTATTCTATGATTCTATGATCAAGTTGAATTTCAACTGAGACTGCACTGCATAGACATGTCAATGTCAATGACAGGAGAGATATTCAGCCCCTGAATAAACTTGTGTAGGTAACTGCTAGAAACAAAGTTAAGTAACTAATTGTGTAAGACAGATCACAACAAAGCCACATGCTTATCAAAGGACAATAAACTCAGCTGACAGAAAATGAGACTTGGTAAGACTTCAGAGCCCAGAATGCTCTGCAGTGCAGCCCTAGAAGACAGCAGGATTCTTCCAGAAAGACTTCAGTAAGAATTATGTAAAACACTGTATACTATTTTCTGCTCATAGAAACTAATTCACACTCTGTGTTGAGAGATTCATATCACTGACACAGATCATAGAATCATAGAATAATTAGGGCTGGAAAGGACCTCAAGATCATCAAGTTCCAATTCCCCTGCCATGGGCAGGGACACCTCATGCTAAACCATTTCATCCAAGACTCCATCCCACCTGGCCTTGAAAGCTGCCAGGGATGGAGCATTCACAACTTCCTTGGGCAACCCTTTCCAGTGCCTCATCACCTTCACAGTAAAGAACTTCCTCCTAATTTCTAAATGGTCAAATGCCATAGAATCATAGAATCATAGAATAGTTAGGGTTGGAAAGGAACTTAAGATCATCCAGTTCCAACACACCTGCTATGGGCAGGCATACCTCCCACTAAACCATGCCTCCCAAGGCTATGTCCAGCCTGGCCTTGAACACTGCCAGCGATGGAGCATTCACAACTTCCCTGGGTAACCCATTCCAGTGCCTCACCACCCTTACAGTAAAGAATTTCTTCCTCAGATCCAATCTAAACTTTCCCTGCTTAAGTTTGAACCCGTTACCCCTTGTCCTCTCACTACAGTCCTTCTTTCTCTTGTACAAATTTATATGCCCTTATAATCAGACTTTGAAAAATTACCAAAATGGTACGATCCAAATATAATCTTGTCTCCAACTCTTTGGAGCTCCCTCAGCTGCTTCAGCATCTGACAAGAAGAGGGTGAGTGAAAATAAAAATAATATTTCCACCTCTGTGTAATAAAACTGGAAAATTAAAATCTGCAGCAGAAGAATGCTAACCTACATTCTGCAGGTACAAGTTCAATGTGCTCATGCTAGGAGAAAAACTTTTAAGCAGAACTCAGTGCCAACCTTAGCTGGAATAACCTGCGTTCCATAGACTTCACAGCTTGTCTCTTGAAAGTTCTCTGGCAACGTGTGCTTTTTCACATTTTTCAGCTAAATCGGAGCTCCAAATGCAAAATATAACATTAAAGAACAGTGAGCGCATTTGCGACACTCCTTGAAGAAATCAGGTACACATAAGGCAATGCCTGTATTACAGGGAAGTACACTCTAATGTAACTTTGTTAAATTCATTTAATTAAGGAAGATCAGTATTCTCTCCGAACACTAGTGCATACTACTGATAATCTGCCTTTCAGTAAACTTAGCTAGGTATCAACAAATCAATACACATGAGAACTTGGCACGCTATTTCAAACCACATACTATTACACTAATTATTCACAATGCTGTACAAGTACAGGCACAGAAGTATGGAAAACTTTCTACTGAAATTGCGTGTTCCCAATTATGAAATTGTAAACCGTGACACATTGGAAACAGTTCTACTGGAGAACCTGAACCAGTAGTTACCAGAGTCTTTGGACTAATTTCATGTTGCACTCTGCAAAATTCTCTGCAAACAATCAGCACAGCTGGAAATTTTACTTTAGTGTGGTTACGCATACCTGTGCAGATTGTGGACCAATGACAGTCTGCAGACAAAATTTGGGGATCCCTGGTTTATGTGTCATACCAGAGCACTTAGAATCTAGGTAAGGTTTTGTGGAATTTGTTATAATGCTAGACAATATCTCTGCCAATGAAATAATAATCCTATGCATCATATTGCTGAGTGATTAAATCTGGTGTTCAGTTTCAGAAATTAGCTGATGTTGAAGAAAATTTCTGAGGCAAAGGACTGATGATGCAGCAACATTTTTAGATGTCTTATACAGAATATGCAAAATACATAGTATGATGCCTTAAGCAACTACTCATGCATCATAGTGAGATAGCCCATATAATAACAATGATTAGTTTTTCACTTGCTAAATTTTGCTAAGGTTTGCTGAACCCCTAGCGAGCAAAATTATTTTTGAGGAAAACCTGTACTGTGGAGTGACAGCCTTTGTAACTGTGGATTTCATCAATGAACAGAACTTTCATCAAAAAAAAAACTAATGGCTATCCTAAATAGTTAAGTCAGGAATAACAGGCACTAAAATAATGTTTTACAAAATGCTTGAAGGGCACTGCAGCTGCAAATCCAGCTACATGCTTGTGGTTCAAGACACACCGTGCTGGTATGGACCTCACGGCTTGCTCCTCTCCAAATGTCTTTAAAAGCCATATACAGAACATGAATTTCATATATACTTTGCAGTCTTATGAGACATAAGGTATATAAAATTTAGCAACAGCAATTAAGTAACATATATACATTAGCCACGCTAACATAAAGGCTCATATTTCAAACCTAGAATAAATGGGGCTAATCCCTTCCCTATTATTCTTTAAAGCCTTTTATTGAACAAAGCCTTAAATCACAGTCTTCAGATGAAATCTTGATCTTTTCTTTATTATGCCATGACAAAATCTATTATTACAATCATGAGGAGAAAACCAGGTATTTCATCAAAGCATTAGCTGAATATATGTTATATATGCCCTAAACACACAAATTAAGAAGATTCTCAACAATAAAAAGGTGTTTTAGCAGCAGGTACACCACAAACTCTTATCTTCTCTTCTGTGCAATACATTAGACAAGAATATTTGGAAAACTTTCTCTTTCTCCATGTTACTTAAAGATCTGCAGCAGCTTTTGAAGATTACTACAGGAAATTGTGACAGACTCCATCTGGTGTAAGAGAGTGCCATTCCACTGAAATAAAATACAGTACAAATCCAAGAATCTGATCCTTTGAGAGAAAGCCTCAAATAATCTGAAAATGTATGTATGCACTTCAGCATTAATCCTACCTTCGTAAAGATACGGTTTATATCTTCTACTTTCAATACCTGTCACATTCACATGTCAATCATTTTTGACTAGCAAAAATGCTACTTTAAAAATCTTGTTGAACTAAAAATAAATTTCTTTCCAACAGCATTACATGGTCATTACTTTTTAATAATTATTGCGCTTAAGAAATTCATAATTAGAATCTTTGAATAGATGCAAATATCACTTTTTGCTATTTTTTCCCCTACTTGTTATTTACTTTTCTCCGGTAAATGTAGCATACGGCTTCTGAAGACCTCTAGTGAATTTTTTTGATGTCTTGAGCTCCTGCTTCCTAATTTGTCTCGAACAAATTTCCTTTTCTTATTTTTCTGTTACATAAGTGCATTTCCCAGGATGATTATACTCAGAGTCAATTTGTGAATGAGAAGGTTTTTGTCCTTCCCATTCATTCTTTTTAAATGTTTTCAAATGATGGAATAATATCTTCTTAAACATGCATCCTTTTTTTACATTTTAAATATTGCTTTGGGCTTTAACTCTTATTATGCATAGCCTAGGCAAGCAAATCAATGAAAGGAGACATTTTTACTTTGAATTTAATATGCATTAATTAATCACACATTTGAGAAGTAAGACAATCTGCACACCTACACACTTACATGTGTAGGATGTACAAGTAGCTGAGGCAATGCTCCCCTGAAGATTTGCAAGTAACATCAAGTAGAACAATAAATAAACAGACATTTATTTATACATAAGAGTCTGAACTTTACAAAGTTTGTTTTAAAAGGTTTAAAATTTGAAGGTACTGCTGAACATGAGATTATTGCAGTAGGAAACACGCCTTCAGGCCAGTAAGTACTCTGAGTTCTCCCATCTGAATCTGTCCCTGTCTTACTCAAGCTAAAAATACAGGAGGAGGGAGCAGGGGGGATGAAAGGAAAATATCCGTCAGTCTAATAATGTTCTGAACTTCAGACTCCTCTCCTACTTGCACTGGATAAAATGAAGGTATTATACTTTGATAACCCAATTGAGACCTACTATACACTATACTTTATACAATTCTGGCTTTTTTGTTACTCACACAAGAGAAGCTGCTATGTTGAGACACAAACTCTTCTTACTCAAACTAAAGATTAAATTATTGCATCTAGACATAGTTGTTTACAAACCACACATATTTGTAAATATTGTTATATGTATACTCATAACATCTTAAGTTACTTTAAGATCCAAACATATTCTCTTTCTTCTTCAATACAAAATTCAATACATGCTTTATATGTGATGGAAGCAATTAAAAGGATTTATGAGGAGATGAACAATTTTGCCCTTGTCACCTTTAAATAGTCTATTTTGAAAGAAATAAATTATTTAGGACACAACATTAAACTGTGAAACACAGCATAATTAATCTGGATCTTGTTCTTGCTTAGCTGTAGGAAGGAGCAGTAATTGTTTAAACACATTCCAAACTGTGCCAGAGACTACGTGGCCTTCAGAGAAACTAGAAGTATGTAACTTTGAGATATCAAAGCGCCTTATAACAGCATTGTAAGAGCTCTACTGACAACTGTGATTAGCTAGAGCATATGCTGACCTCTTTCAGTTAACATTGTTCCATTTCACTAGCACACATGAGAGAAGACTAAACAGTCCAGAGGATCTCTGTTAACTTTGGTGGAACATGCAGGTTCCCTTTCTTTCTCATTTCAAATCCTGCAGCAAGTAAAAAAGAAGTTATTCATTCTGTAATTCTTGTTTCAAAATATTTTGTCTATATATGTATTCACAGTGCAGGGTCCATATGCTCACATTGGTTCAGAAATACACATGGCAAATGAGTCCCAGTACCTCACCTCTCCAGAGTACTGGTAATGAATTAGAACTCCATTAAGGTCTGAGGTTTAAAATGTCCAAGGGGAAGGAGGAAAAGTTATGAATTTACAATGAGATCAATCACCTGAGGAAGAGCTGTTAGAGATAAATTATCCTTTTTTCTCTCATAATGTTCTCTAACACAATGGTGGTTCTAAGCATCTTATATTTGAAGAACAGTTTCTGGATCTAAAGTTGAATAAGGACTGTAAAAGGTCTCTTTCAACAGCAGCATTGCCTCAGCAGGTCTGCAAGGTTTGGTGGATTTCAGAATGTAGCTCTAGGTGGCAGCTAGATGTGCAGCCTCCATATGCTAAGGATGGAGGCATTCTGAAGAAAGTAAGACAGCTATGTTAATCTAAGGTGGCTTCAGTTCAGCAGACAAACTGCTTCCCACACAGTTAGCTATCCAGTAAGACAATCTGTTGAAACAGCTGATTTTTAGCTCACTTTGTTGTCATACGGACAAACAAGGATTCTTCCTGAAAGGACTCATCTTGGCAAGGTAGGAAGAGACAGCTTGCTGGGAAAAGTGTAAGAAGAATTAGCACATACAGTGGGGCAAAGATAGGCAGACTTGGCTTAAATAAAATCCAGTGCCTTAGTTAGCAAATAAAGGGCGTTTTCTGAGGATAACATATCACAGAAAAATGTGGGGGAAGAGGGTGTAAATTGTATATGCACCATATTCATGTATAAAGAATCAACTGCAAGGATCCAGATTTCTCCCTTTCTCTTGGTTGGAAAGGAATATCCTTAAGGAAAGTTGACAGAGGCTAAAGCTGTCTGAAGGCTCAAAGGCCTGGCCCACCACTAATCGAGCAATCAGGTTAAGGTATGGACTATGTTAACATGTTGGAAGAAATACTATTAGTTGTTCTGCAGATTCAGAAGTACACTCTGCAGGATCCCTGAAGCTGGTCTCGCTCTGTCATTTTCTTTTGATGTTCCAGCCAAAAATACTGACTTCAGGAAGTATCTCATTATTCTTCACCTTCCTTTTATGTTCCTGCTTGCAGTGGTTCATACAGTTCACAATTACTGAATTGTCATTACAAGTGTAAACCCTCAAGTTATTTGGTGACTGAAATCTGCTAGTGGCTTTCAGTGAGCCACACAACCAGAAATAATTTCATGTTACTTTCCTTCTTCTAGTGCAAGTTGCAAAACATGTATTAGGTGTACATTATTTGTAGCTAAGGTCCTTTCTACAAATGCACAGACAGCCTGACACACCTCATTGGTGAAAGCTCCAAGACAGTGATGTATAAACTGAACTTCAAGGTCAACTGCAAACTCTGATCTCTGAGATCACTGAAGTGAAATACCCATCTAAGGAAAGAGGAATTCATAACTATTAACTTAAAAAAAGTAAGTGGGACTGAGGACTGATCCCTATATCTGTTATGTGCTATCCACAGAAAGATCTTGCAGAGCTATTCACTACTCCAGGGAAAGATGATTAGACAAATAAACCATTAGGAGCTATAGAGACACGTACTATATAAACATGTAACAGTCTGCTGTTGTAGAAGACAATCCCTATCAATAAAAAGAGAAAAAAAAACTTCAGTTAATTTGATTGCAAGTTTAGTTGTTTCAGGATTCAAGCATATAGGCAACTAAAAAGAAAGGAGGCTCTGGCAAAAGAAAACTGAGGAAAGACTGTGTTTCTTCAAAAATTTAGATTCAAGACTAGAACAACATTCAGTCTATTTCACCTTGAGCCCCAGAAGTGAAGATAGGCTGTGAGATCTGGGTTGTTCAGTCTGGAGAAGAGAAGGCTCTAGGAGACCTTACTGCAGCCTTTCAATACTTAAAAGAGGACAAGGGTAATGGTTTTAAACTAAAAGAGGGTAGATTAAGGTTAGATGGAAGGAAGAAAGTTTTTACAGTGAGGGTGGTAAAATACTACAACAGGTTGCCTAGAGGTAGTAGACGCCCCATCCCTGGAAACATTCAAGGCCAGGCTGGATGGGTCTCTGAATAATCTGACCTAATTGAAGATGACTCTGCTCACTGCAGGGGGAGTTAGACTAGATGATCTTTAAAGGTCCCTCTCAACCCAAACCATTTTATAATTCTATGATTCTACAAAATGTGCATTAAGACACTTGACATCTTTGCCAAAGTTGATTGTTCAGGAAAGAGCATCACTCCATTTTCACTGGTGGGAAAAAATCTGGACTGTTCATATTTTTTTAATGACATTTGGTGTCAGAGAAACTCCAGTGTTTTGATCTTGTACTGATGTGGTACAGACTACCCAGAGGTAACTGATTTGTGCTGAAACAAAGATGTTTTCAGTCCAAAAAACGTTACTGAGACCTTGAAGTAAGCATCTTGCTTGCCAAGATACACAGAGCAATGAACTTTTTTAAAGTTGCAGGCTGCCAACACAACTGTTCTGATCCTGAATGTCTTAGTTTCAGAATAGGTCTCAAGCCTCTTCAATACCAGGAATAGTTTAAAAAAAATGTGAAAAAATCTCCAACTTAGACCAGTTCTGTTATTCCCTATTCCAATAATTACCTTGTCAGAGAAGGCTCCAAAACAAGGAGAAAGGCTCCCCCTGGCCGGCCGGAGCAAGAGGAGGAGAAGGAGGCGCGGGGCGGAGAAGTGGCGGAGGAAGAGGAGGAGGAGGAGTGGCAGCGGCGGCGGGAGAAAAGTTGAAATGTGAATACAATACCCATGATATATGGGATGAAATATGAAGTTTACACAACCCTAGACCTGAAAACTCCCATGGCAGATAAAGTGCAAAGGGGGTGGAATTAAAGAAAAAATAGGTTAAGTGCACCAATTTTTTTTTTTTTTTTTTTTTTTTTTTTTTTAAATCAGTACATTCATGACTAGATCACTGATGCATCTCTAGGTTTCCTGGCATTTGAAACAGGAAATGGAGACAATCCTTAGTCTAGATTTGCAGTTAACTGGATTCAGGATGACAATTCCCAGTGGAAAAGCTGAAGTGCCAACTATTTGGATGTGATTCTACTTGAGTTGGATGAGCCTACTGCAGGATCCTAATTAGATTCTAAGAAAACTGTATCAGGAATTTGTGGGGAGCAGGATGCCCATCCTTTTCACTAGTGTTTTGATCTAGGAAGTGAAGCAGAACTTCACTGATTCCATCACATTTGTTTGCATGTATTTTCAGTAGATATTCTTGGTATCTCTACTCTCCAAAATTCAAATCCAGCCTAAATTATGTGATTCATTCAAATATGATTTCCTCTAAGGCAGAATAAACAATCTCTCCAAGTACAAGATTTTGAAGAACAGTGGAAAAAGCAGGTTACAATTGAATTACCAGAACTTTACATTCTTCTCAATCTTAAGATAGTTGAAAACTGAGAATGTGGTATGCACCATTCATTTCTACTAGCAGCTACAAATCACTGGTGTATAAAGTTAAAAGGAAGATTCTACATGTATTTCTAAAGAAAAAAGTTTTGAATGCTCACTAGAAAAGCTACGTTTTCCATGATAATTCTATCTACCATTGGAAAGTGGTTATAGCACTTATCACCAATGACTAATTACTCCAAAAAAATTATTGTCAACTCATTGTCATCAAGTAACTATTTATTACTAATAAATACATTTTTGCAACATTTTTCCTCAATATATCAGCCTAACAACCCTTTTATTAAACAAATAACCCAAAACACTTACATGATTACGCTCCTATTCGATTCTTGTCACCATAGATGGATGTCTTCTCACTAATAATCCTAAAAAATGTCACTGAACCTGGCTTTTGTACAGCAATAGTAAATGACATTCTTGTAAAAATTCCTGTCACCATAACTATTTTTCAATTAGAATTCATTGAGAGTGCAGGATATTTTCTGTCTAGGAATTAGTCACATTAAAGACTGGCAAACTATGTACACTAGTAGTAGCTGAATTGCCTTTTGGTCAGTTATACTACTATTTGCCATGGGATAACAGTCTATAAAAATGTAATCTATAAAATTCATTCTGTTTTACCTTAAAGCAAGATTTGAAAAATACACATCTGTTTACTACATGTATGCTCCTTTGTCTTATGACAAAGTACAGACTTGGGTTCAATGGTCATTGCAATGGGATAAACCAAGAGCATTTCAGCTAAAAATTGAAAGTATGAAGATCTACAGTAATATAGGAAAACATTAATAATAATATGATGTTTTAAAAACAGTGTGATGCTATAAAAATAGTATGATGCTATAAAACTAATGGTTAAAAATTTCTAATAAAATTTATAGTATTAATTTCATGACACAGGTAGTGGAGGCACCTTCCTTGGGGAGATTTAAAAGTAGAAAATATGTGGTGGGAAGTGCACTGAAAAATCTAGTAGCTTTCATCTTTAATTTCTAGAGGGTATGATCTACTTTCAGTACCCTGGTGTAACTGCCAAAAAAAGAAACCAGAATTGCAAATTCAGATCTTTGTTTAGTTCTTTCAGTACACCTCTTATAATAATAAGGGCACATCAAATGATGAAAGACTGGATATCTGGGACACTTTTTGCCCTGCTAGCCACTCTGAAGAATGTGGCGACTTTAAAGAGCAGTTAATATATGAACCACACTGTAACCAAAGCAGCATAAAGGCCTGAGAATTAGAGGAAGAGAGCTCTAAGTTGTGAACTCAGTGACAGAATGGGATGTTCTCCTACATTGTCTTCAGTCTGAAGAACATCACTCCCTAACAGTAATCTGGAAACTCATGAAATAGGTTATTAAAAATAAATGTTTGCCAAAACCTCTTCCAGAACTGAGTAGAAAGCTGGAAATGTCTTCTAACCCAACAGAAAAGCCAAGAAGTAAAGGAATATGCACAATACAGGTTTAGAGGAATCTGCATTTCACAGCTGGGGGCAGGGGGGAAATGTCTACAATAGATTCTAAGAAAAACATCAAAACCAAACCAAACCTAAGCAAAACAAAAGATTAATAGGTTGTGAAAACACATGCAGGAGCGTTAAGTCATAAATTTGCAGCTGTATTCCATTCCCCTGCTTTCATACACACCTCTTCGCTCATTATCATTGACATGTCATACATCTGCACATGATAGCATTGTTGATAACATTTCATATGTTGTCCAGCATAATGCCATCACTGGTAAGAGAAGAACCACACTACTACTATGATCTTGTAAATGCTAAGAAAATGTGATACGCAAAGAATCTTGGGCAGCCTGAAAATCTCTGCAGCAAAGATCTAGAAGCACTACAGAGAGTGACTCTGATTTTGACACTGTGGGATTCTGTTTTTAAAACAGTAGTCCAGAAACTCTTATACTCTGATGGTACTGCATAATCACAGAAAATGCAGTGATTCCATCTTGCTATCAAGATGAGCTGTAGGACCAACAGGCAAAGGGGAAAAAATGTAAAACTGACAGACAGGGGAAATTGTGAATATTTGCTTTGGTCTTCACGTACTGTTAAGTATCTGCGTTTCAGCACTCCTCTCAAGAGGCTGCATGTGTCTGTGCATGTAATTATGGTATAAAACTGATAATATAAAGAATAGATAGAATTAATAGCCTTTACTAATTTTACAGCACAAATACCAATGTAAATATCATTCAAATTCAAATTTTTTATCCAATGCTGTTCTGCAACCCCATCCATTAATTCAAGGAGTGAGTTTATTAATTTTTTCTAATAGCTTGGAAAGTACAGGCATATGACTGCGAAGCCTGGCCGATGAATCGAATTCACTTTGCATCATTTTCCTTTCAACATGGGCACAATGATGTTGCATTTTTAAACCATACAAAACTACATGTGAAATAATGCACTGAACTTGAAAGGCTGAGAGCATAAGTCCTGCAACTAAAACCCTTACAGTGAAAATGAGACTCAAACCAGTTTTCCAACACCTACTGAAGCATCGCTGAAGGTTAAACTACACAGAATTCTGCACATGCACTGGATGTCCAGGGACTGCAGACATAAGGCATCTTCTAAATCACATACACTTGGCAACAGACTAATTCAATCTGGAATCTCCCAAGTGATTGTTAATACAATACCATCCCCTACCATTTAAATATTCTCATGCACTTAATAGACACCCCTTCAATGTATCTTTCAAGTAGTTAAAGATTATTAACTTACACTGCAGCATTTAGGTGGAAGTACTGAAGAAAATCCAATCATAGCGAACTAAAGTACACATATTATCACAAAAGGAAAGTTGAAAAGGGATTTCAGGATTTCTGCACTAATTCTCTCAATTATTTCTGCATCACGTGCTTGCTTATTGCAGGAAGATATGTGCGTGCCATCCATAGTAACCAGGCCTGTTCCCTAAATATAGATGCTCCTCACATTTGACCTAGCACACTAGTATTAAATAAATTTTGCTGAAACTCAGTGATTCTGCTCCAGTAAGACAGTACTTAATAATTTTGCACTGAAGTAAATTACTGAGTTTACTTCTACTGACAAAGCCATTGCTTCTTTCCAAACAATTGCTATTCTGGGATTTAATGAAGTAAAACCAATAAATAATTAGTTCATCATTGAACCTAGACATAACCAAGTACATAACAAGACAGTATCTCCTGAAAAAGATACAGCAGGAACGGGAATATGCCATGAAATAACAATATTCTACTAACTTAAAATTGTATCCTGTTGCAATTGAAGTTCCTGATGCGATGATTCAACAAATGTTAGATAAAATATTCCTTCTGATTCTACATATAAAACCAAGAGTAACTTGATCCACTACCCAACCACCTGCTTTAAAATTTCATCTAGTTAACAATGTAATGTATTGAGACCAATAATTTGTTCTTGCCAAGAGTCAAATAATTTCCTGAGAGTTATTTAGCTCTAATTTGACAACCTCATGTGATGGAAAAATCACTTGTTTCTCTTGGCAATTTGTCCCAGCAGTTAATCACCTCCCTACTGAAAGTATTTGCCACATATTTAATTTGAATTTCTGGCTTCAGCTTCTACTAACTTGCTTTGCTAAATTAAAAATCCTTTTATTACTAAGTGTTTTAGACACAGTTATCAAACCACTTCTCAATCATATCTATGATAAGCTAAATGTATTCTGATGCATATGAAACTCTATGTCATTTCTCCTACCAAAAATGCAGTTTGTGTTGTTTTCTTCACCTTTTTTGTTTCCAGTACTTAAAAAAAAAGAGCCACAGTCAAGTATCAGTTCTGCCATTGGTGTCTACTGAGGTAAAGTAACCCTACAATCATTATTTGTTATTTTGTTTCAGTCCTTGAAATAGCTCATTTAGTCTATTGTCACTGTTGATGTTCATGCTGAACTAATTTGAAGTTCAAAAGAAGCAGCCCATTTAAAGACTTACTACTGATGACTTTTTCTCCTTTGTTTCAAATTTCTCTCCCAAAAACACTGACTATCTCATTTGGCAATTGATTCTGCAATGCAAAACCCATATATAATCAGTAATTTGGTATGGGCTACTGTCATAGGTTCAGCAGCAGCAGTCGTTTTTCCCCTTTTAGTAGTAGCTGGTGCAGCACTGTGGTTTGGATTTTTGGCTTGGGAGCCGCGCTGATAACACGTGTGTTTATAGTTATGGCTTAGAATGTTTAGGCTGGCCAAGGACTTTCTGAGTCTCATGCTCTGCCAGGGAGGAGGGA